>AMYF01000072.1:0-69987 GCA_000315175.1 Herpotrichiellaceae sp. UM238
TCGAACGCGGTGTTGCAGTTCTATGGTGGTCCACTTCCCTGTAGGTGGAGTTATCCACCGGTGAAGTCTACTTCTCTTGCATTCGGGTACATCGAGCAAACCTCCTTGTCCCTGTTTTCTCATCCCCTTCTTGACCTTTTTCTATTTCCAGTTCCATTGCCTGATACTCGTACATTTCTTCCAGTGCATCGATCATTCTGGCAGGTTGAATAGATTCGTTGAACGCACCGACAACGGAGTTGACCAATCACCAAAACTTGGACCTTGGATACATGCAAACGCCGCAGCGACCGTCAAATCACGACCAATTGTAATTGCGCAAACAGCCTGACGACTGTACGGCCTCCCTACCTACAGACCTAAGGACAACCGCATCTGACGAAAAGGGAAGCTCGTCAATATAGAAAGACATCCTCGCCTCATTCAAAGATTGCAAATTGCAAGCATAGCGACCATGTCGGTGATACAGCCTACCGCACCGCCTGGTACGTGCTTTTCCGCAATCCTGATAACATGCCCGTTGACCAGTGTCATTGGGCGCTGTCACCGCGGTCTCCCTCCTGAATGCTTGGATTGTGTTTCATACTGACAAGGGGCCGTAGATCGTGGAGCCTCTCCTCTAATGTCTAATAATCCCTTCCGCAACAGGATTCAGTCTCAAATTTCACCTGAGCCTTCGCCTAGACCACTTTCTACCAACCCATTCTTAGACGTTACCGAAGCGAATAGTATGGCGACCGAAACTCATCAGAATGCCGCGGCGACCAAAAATCCAGTAGACAATGCGGCCAACGTCTTGGTAAGAGAATAAATCTCCGAGACAAAGAAGAACATCATGTGCTGATTAAAAATAGTCCACCATGGAGATTGGTGACAAAACAAATGGGCTACAAAAGACTACGTCCCGACAAGCAAACGGTGGCCCAAGGAGACCTGAACACCCATCTATGAGATCGTTCGGACCTGCGCATCGACCTACCACCTCGGACGAACAAAAGAGACACCAACAAGGGCCTCGCGCCGAACTAGACATTTTTGCAGATCCCACTGACCATAAACGACGAGATAGAGACCGGCGTCCGCGACGGAATTCCGAAAGTTCTGTTTCAGAAAAACCTAAGATGGATGCGGAAGAGGAAAGACGACGAAGAGAACGCAAATACAGGGAATCCAAGAGAGTCGGCGACAAGCCAAGCAAGCCAAACAAGAAATTAGATGTGATTGACAAGTTGGATGTAACAAGCATTTACGGGACAGGTTGTAAGTGACTAGGACCATATTACCGCAGACATATTTGCTGACTGAACTCAGTGTTTCATCACGACGGACCTTTTGACGCCTGCAACCCTCATCGAAACCGAAAGCGAGAAAAATATGCACCCATGCAAGCGTTTCCCAAAGACTCGCTCAACATGGTCATAGGTGGATCAGGCCCCGTGAACAAGACAATGGACTACGACAAATTCCACGGCTATGGCGAAGAAGCACACCGCGACTATAACGAGGCGGCTATAACGGACGACAACCCAGAGGTCTACCGTAGAGGGCATCGAATAGACGGGGCTTACAATCCAACTGCACGAGAGATACTTCACGGCGATGAGAGCGCCGGACTAGGCACAAGCACATTCTTAGAGGGGGCCCCGGCCAGCCGAGCAGCAATTCAGAGACGAGAGAGCGAATATGAATCACAAGCACAAGGAGCAGAACGCACGGGCCTGTCCAGAAAGAAGTCCCTTGCACAAAAGATCAGAGGGGTCCGACCAAGCCGCGAAAGATTCGCATCACCTGAAGGCAGAATCGGTCCAACCAGTCCTCCGATAATGACGGGACAGAGCGATAGCGTGGTGAACCCATTCTTCAAGGACTTCGATGGACAGGTAAAAAAGGAGAACGCAGCAATCACTTTCGATGAGCAGCGGAAGGCCAACAGAGCACGAGCACCCAGCAGTCCTATGAGGGTTGAACTTGAGAGACGAAACACGACTGAGAGTGCGTCCGGGCAAGAGCCTTCCGAATCGAAGCCTACTGGTCTTCTGGGGCGGATGAAATCATTGAAAGGGAGACGGCCAACAACGAGGAGAGACACAAACAGCTAGATGTTTAACGTTTGATTAGAAAGCATGAGGGGATATCTTTTGGCGCCAAATCGGTCATATACGATGGCGACCTCTTTCTGGAAAAGTGGTTGCTGTCTGATATCATCAGAAAGGGCTGGCACGACGAGTATGCAGCATCGTAGCGTTATTCAAATGAACTAAAATTCTATTGTAACCACTTCATACTGCAACCGTCACAAGTCAACTTTCTGGTTCTTCGCATATTCAATGAATGCATCCCAACAGTTCCTGGCAGGTAGACTTCAGATCAAAAAGCCTTCCCTGAAGCAGCGAGTTCCGTGGTTTCTCAACCTGGCAGGGGAGCAAGCTTGTGGCTGATTGCTTCGGGTCGATCACCCCGGCGATGACGTCCTTGCAACATCTTCGTGCCTGCCCAAAACAACCTTGTCGACTCACGCGACGCAGCTTCATTTTTGTTCAATATTGAGATTGCAGTCCGACACGGCGCATCATCATCATCGTACTGCCCCAATTTCATAATGGCGCGCTCGCGAAGAGAAAAGTCAACATCTGTATCAAGCGCAACTGCGCCAGCAGTGAATGGCTCAATGCCACCACCATCAAGCCCACAAAGTCCGGCGCGATCCAGCCCAGCAACGCGTCGCAAAGCGTCATCTGTCAGTAAAGCAGCCTCGACAGCTTCGATACCGCAGCCGAAGTCGGCGCACGCTCCGCAGAAGCTCTCGTTGCCTCAGTTCGCGCTAGTAGCGCTCATAAGCTTAGGTGCTGAGCTCGGTGCAAACGAGGTGGCATCATGGTTCAACACTGGGGAGCTTGCAAAGTACTCGAAACGGGATATATCATGGTATCAGATCGTTGGCTTGCTTGCCTGGAAGATCATGCTGCTTGCGATATGCTGGTTTGGAGGCTATGATGGTAGGTTCGCCTCTGATACCTGTTACCCTTTGTGCTAACGCATGCCGTAGCTGTCGATGTCGCATCTTTGAATACCCTGCTCGAAACACCCAAATTCATTCTCCTTCACTACTTCTATCTGGTGTCAAGCTTCGAGCTTGTCACGAAAAGTACAGTCTCGATTCTGGCAACAGCCTTGCCCTTCTATCTCCTTCGTCCACTCAGCGCACCGCATGCTACTCCTGTTCCGACCAAGGCGGCTGGAAAATTACGAAACAGAACCATTATCAACGACCCGGTCACGACAATCGCTATCTCCGCAACAGCGACGCTTGCGTATGCCGTCACGCTCCAGCTTGCTTTCAGCCTCTTCCTTCCTAGCTTCCTCATCGTCCACTTCTACGGCCTGCCCAGCCTCGAATACGCGTACAATGTCACTGCAACATTCCCTCCACTGCTGATGTGGCTTGCTCCGGCCGGAATTGCGAGCACACAGTTTTTGTTCAGGCCGGCTGAAGGCGCAGTGTGTTCTTCGGCCACAGCGACAGGCCCGAATTCGATCGCGCTTACTCACTCTCACTTTGATCCAGTGACGGCCTCATTCGTGCAACATGTCTATTACAACGTGTGGGGTTGGTATACTTCAAGGCAGAAGGAGCTGATTGGACGAACCGTTGTTCTGGGTACCATTGTGCTCACCGAGACTGTGGTGCATTTGTGCGGTGAGATTCAAGGTGTTGAGTTTGTTGGTGCTGCTGGGTATGCCGCTACGTGGTTGGCTGGTGTGGTTGCTCTGGGCATGGCGTTGGACTGGGTTGGAAAGCCAAGCGACTAAGTACTTGTGCTTATGGATGCAGGCGAATTAGGAGAATGAGAATCGGTCAAGAAGGATCTTTCTGTCATCAAATGTGTTGGTTTATTTGGACTTTTGGTAGCTTAAGGATTTATGCTCAGTCGTTCCTGTTTTTTCCTCCAAATCGAATTTACTTCAGCGGTTGCTGACCCCGGCGGAGCTAATTTCTGGCGACAAACAGCTTCTTTGGATTTCAGAACAGCCCGAATTCATGAGAGTCTCAAGGGAGATTGCGCAGGTACAATCTTCTGACGCGGTCTGGTACCTGGAGGATGGCTCTACGAGTCGATCTCATTACTTCTAAAGCATCAGTTTCAGGGAGAGACAGAACAGAGTCTGCTAATCTGCATGTGCTGAACATACATCAAGTAAGGATGCGTGTGCGTAGCTGCTGCTCGCTTGGACGCTATCGGTCGTGCCCTATTTCTGGGTGCAGTGCCGAGATCGGAAGCTACATTAAAGTATGAAAGTAGATGCAAGCGTCTGGAGGTGAGAAGCACCAAAGAAGCAGAAATATCATCGATCAAGTTACCTGAGACCACTAACCTTTTTGTTGAAGCAACAAGTACGAGCGCCAACAAAGAAACACACCATTGCGTTCTTTCGAGACGGGTGGCTTTGCGGGGCGATCGAGGATATGAGAAGTACGTCACAGTGCGTCTCGGGAACACCACAGACGCCAGCCGAGGTCGATGAAACTTCCATCACTGCAGAAGTTTAACATTTGACTCACCACTCACGAGTGCAGGCTTGAACGTGCGGAGGACCTATTCCATCCCCTAGCCGATCACTACTGACCACTGTACGAAGGCAGTCTTGTAACATGTGTCTTCTGAGTGGGGAACGAGGAGGAGATTGCGACCCCCGGGTGAGGGGTTCTTTCCGTATGGAGGATTTGTGGGACCGGCGATATATATTTGTTTGCCGCATGCTCGGAAGACTATGTTGGAAATCTTAAACACGATCTCGCGCAGGACAGCAGTACGACCGTAGAGCCCTCAGCACGAAAATAACGACAAGATGTCTCATAAAGTACCCTTCGAGCTCAAGAACCCCGAGCTCCTCAAGACCGATTCATACGTCCACGGCGAATGGGTCAAAGCCAAATCGGGGAAGACCTTTGAGGTCATTGACCCCGGTTCCGATAAGGCATGGGCGGTCTGCCCGGACAATGGTGCTGAAGATGTCGACAATGCTATCCAGTCGTCGCACAGGGCATTCAAAGAGTACGGCATCATGAATCCCAGAAAGAGGGCCGAGTTGATCCTCGCGTGGCACAACCTCATCACAGAGAACAAGGATGATATTGCAAAGATCTTGACATACGAGACTGGGAAACCTCTCGCTGAGGCTTATGGAGAACTTGCTTACTCTCTCGGCTTCACTTGGTGGTTCGCAGGCGAAGCCGAACGTATACAGGGCACTGTTCAGACCCCGTCTGCACCCAATAGGAGGACGTTCGTTATCAAGCAGCCCATCGGCGTTGCCTGTGCGCTTGTACCGTGGAACTTCCCCATCGCAATGATTCTGCGAAAGGCAGGTGCTGCATTCGCTGCTGGATGCACAATGGTCGTCAAGCCATCGCCTGAGACACCGTTGACTTGTTTGACACTTGCGCATCTTGCAACAAAGGCGGGCTTTCCACCAGGCGTTTTCAATGTCCTCACCACCTCACTCGAGAATACTCCTCCGCTATCTGAAGCAATGATTCTGCATCCTCTCACCAAGAAGGTCACGTTCACAGGCTCGACAAGGGTAGGCAAGCTTGTTGCCGGTCTGTGTGCACGAAATCTCAAGAAATGTACACTCGAACTTGGCGGTAACTGCCCATTCATTGTTTTCGACGACGCGAATCTCGAGCAAGCGCTGGAGCAATTCATGGCTCTAAAATGGAGACACGCAGGACAGGCATGCATCACTGCCAACAGATTGTATGTGCAGGCCGGTGTATATGAAAAGTTTACACAGATGCTGGTTGAAAAGACGTCGAAGCTCAAAATGGGTCATGGTGGTGCGGAAGGCACAACGCTTGGACCAGTCTGCACGCCCCGTGGTCTCGTCAAGGCTCAGGCCCAGGCTGAGGATGCAGTCAAGCTCGGTGCTAAACTTGTCCTTGGTACTGGCAAGGCTGAGAAAGGCGCAACTGAGGAGGAAGGCTCCGGAAAGGGTCAGGGTGTAGGTGGTTATTTTATGGCTCCGACTGTGCTCACTGACATGACACCTGATATGTTAATGGCGAAGGAGGAGACGTTCGCACCTGTCTGCGGTCTATTCAAGTTCGACACAGAGGAGCAAGTTGTGAAGTGGGCGAATGAGACGAGCATGGGTCTCGGTAAGTTTTGTACTATTGTTTGCCTAGTGACGTTGCTAATCCTTCACAGCGTCATATGCCTTCACAAAGAACGTCGATCGGTTATGGCGAATGCTTGAGAACCTTGAAGCTGGCATGATTGGTCTGAACACTGGTAACAGCTCAGCAGCAGAATCACCCTTCGGCGGCATCAAGGAGTCAGGATATGGCAAGGAATCGGGTAAAGATGTCGCTGTGAGGGAATACCTCATTGAGAAGACTGGTACATTCACCATTGAAGGCCAGTATTAGACGTTGTGTCGCTTACAGACCAATGATATGTCCCACTTAAGCAACGTCTCCATTAGCAGAACACCCTCCTCAACAGGCGGTGCCATCTCTTCGCAAGGAAGTATGCCCAGCATTCGCCTAAATTCTCGGTTCGTGCAGGGGTAGACTAGTCATCTGGTTGTCCAAGGGCGGCGGATCGCAGACCTGAAATGGCTTAGCTCTCGGCACCATCCTACGCTAGGCGCTGCAGCTGCGACCTTCCCCAGAGCCACAAGAGCTTATTCTTCATCCTTTGTCGATAAGTTAAAGGTCTCGAGCAGAGCTGGGCGCTGTGACGTGCATCGCATAGGGAATTTCGAAAGAGTAAGAGACGAATAGCGAGAGTCATGTGATTCAACTCATCGGGGTGTGTGTAATCCTTTTGCGGCAGTGTAGATGTTGTACGTGATGCGAGGAAAGAGGGAAGGTCACGCTCCTGCCTCCAACTAAGAGTATTGCTCATCAGTCGATCTTTGACCGTTCTTCTTATTTGAGATAGGCATTTTCCAACCTCTGATTCTGGTTGACGTTGAAGTGCATCGTTGGACGCTGGCCAATGCCAGAACTAGGTGTTGTGCTACCCTCACTACCTCTGTGCTACACAGCAACCAGCCTTCACTAATCGGCTTGCATACAGCCAAACGACATGATGGCGGCCTCCGGCATGACAGACTTGTGGCAGAAAGCCTTGATCCTGACATCGCTACTTGCGAATATTAGTGATTTCGCAGCGGTAGATACTACCAAATCAATGGCTCCAACCTCAATCTCAAGCTTCGAGCCTCAATTCACCGTGCCTGCCTCTGCGGACGTCGGGGTGAGCCTTGTCCCGAATATCAAAGATCCAAATGCTATTAACGCTCAAGATGCCTGTCCTGGTTATCTGGCTACAGGAATCGAGCTCAACGAGCGCGGCCTCACAGCACATCTGAGCTTGCTTGGGGAAGCTTGTAATGTCTACGGAACAGACGTATCTGATCTCGAGCTTACAGTGGAATATCAGGCCAAGACACGATTACACGTCAACATTCAGCCTTCTTACATCACCCCACACAACGAATCGTGGTACATCTTGCCTGAAGCTTGGGTTCCAGCGCCCGGCCGAGAACAGTTCATAGGAAACAGCGATTTTGTATTTACTTGGACAAACGTGCCTAGCTTCGGATTCGAGGTTTCCCGACAGTCAGACCAAGAGGTCCTGTTCTCGACGTACGGAAGCAAACTTGTCTACGAAGATCAATTCATTGAGGTCGTCACGTCGATGGATGAGGGGTATAATCTGTATGGCCTTGGTGAGGTCATTCATGGTATTCGTCTGCAACCTGGCTTGACGAGGACAATATACGCTGCTGACGCTGGTGATACTGTTGATGACAACATCTATGGATCACATCCTTTCTACCTTGTTACCAATTACTACGAAATCGACTCTGAGACAAATAAGAAGACCGTGGTTAAAGGCGAGATCAATGGGACATCCAGCAAGCATGTGTCTACCTCTCACGGCGTCTATATGAGAAATGCTCATGCTCATGAGATTTTGATTGGTGAGACGAATATAACATGGAGGACTCTAGGTGGCAATGTCGATTTGTACTTCTTCTCTGGACCTTCCCAGCCACAGGTCACCAGTCAATATCTGCAACAAATTGGATTGCCTGTAATGCAGCAGTATTGGACCTTGGGGTACCACCAGTGTCGATGGGGCTACGAAAATTGGTCAATGACAAAAGAAGTCGTGGATACTTTTGCTGAGTTTGAGCTGCCTCTGGAGACAATCTGGAACGACATCGACTACATGAAGGGTTACCGAGATTTCGAAAACGACCCAATACGATTTCCATATGAGGAAGGGAAAGAATTTTTGGAGCATCTTCTTGAGCGTGGCCAGCATTACGTCCCCATCGTGGATGCCGCGATCTATATACCTAATCCGGAGAATGCCTCTGACGCTTATCAGGTGTTCAACGACGGCAACGACACGGGCAGCTTCATTCTCAATCCTGACGGATCCCTCTACATCGGTGCTGTCTGGCCCGGCTATACTGTTTTTGCAGATTGGATGACCTCGTCAGCTCCTGTATGGTGGCAGAACGCAATTCAATCTTGGCATCGAAAGATTCCGTTCGATGGCCTTTGGATTGACATGAATGAGGTCAGCTCTTTCTGTGTTGGTTCTTGTGGATCGGAGAATACGAACAAGAATCCAGTGCACCCTCCGTTCAAGCTCCCTGGCGAACCAAGTAATATCATCTATGACTACCCAGAAGGCTTCAATGCCACAAATGCGACAGAGGCTTTCTCAGCATCTTCAGCGTCCGCGGCTCAGAACAAAGCAACAAAGACAGTATCCATGGCTTCCGCGACGAACTATATCAAAACTACTCCGACGCCAGGCAAGCGTAATGTCAACTACCCTCCATACATTATTAATCATGTTCATGGTGATATTGCTCAACATGCTGTGTCTCCAAATGCTACACATCACAATGGCGTGCAGGAGTATGATGTTCATAATCTCTACGGCCACCAACTGCTGCAGAATACGTACGCCGCAATAGCAGCCACGATGCCAGGCAAAAGACCTTTTATCATCGGGAGATCAACGTTTGTGGGTAGCGGCAACTACAGCGGTCATTGGGGCGGCGACAACTATTCCAAGTTCGCTTACATGTACTTCTCCATCCCACAGGCTCTCTCCTTTTCCCTCTTCGGCATACCCATGTTTGGCGTTGATACGTGCGGCTTTGCTGGAAACAGTGATGAAGAGCTGTGCAATCGATGGATGCAGCTTTCGGCCTTCTTCCCATTCTACCGGAATCATAATATACTTGGTGCTACTAGTCAGGAACCGTACGTTTGGAGCAGCGTGATCGAGGCTACGAAGGTAGCAATGAACATTCGGTTTCAGCTGCTGCCATACATGTACACACTTTTCCATTATGCTCACACGAAAGGGGAGACGGTGATGCGAGCATTGGCGTGGGAGTTTCCGAATGACCCTTCGCTTGCAGATTCAGATCGCCAATTCTTTCTTGGCCCTGCAATCCTGGTGACACCGGTTCTGACCCAGGGGTGTTCGACTGTTGACGGTGTCTTTCCCGGACTGTTTGAGGGAACAGACATTTATTACGACTGGTACAATCAAAGTGCTGTGCCTGTGCCGGACAGGAGGAACACGACCATTGATGCCCCGCTCGGCCATATTCCGGTATATGTCAGGGGTGGTAATATCCTCGCGACGCAGGAAATGCGCATGACAACCCGAGACGCAAGGAAGACGGACTGGAGCCTGATTGTCGCCCTGGGGATTGATGGACGCGCTAATGGGACTTTGTATCTCGACGATGGTGTAAGTATTGAGCCTCCAGCAACGAAAATGGTCACAATGGGCGCGCAGATGGCGGTATCAGAGGATGAAAGTGGAAGAAATGTGACGAGGCTCAGGATTGATGTTTTCGTGGATGGAGAGTTCAATGAGCTGGACTTGGCACTGGCAAATATCACGGTGCTAGGTGTACGGGAGCCGCCGGCGGAGTTTCAAGTCAAGATTGACAAGAGGAACGCGACGGCGACGGTGGAGTATTGTGCTGAAAAGGAACGGGTCGTGATCAGTGATTTACAAGAAGTACTAAATGGAAAGGTGTGGAAGAGGGATTGGTCGTTGACCTTGTGAGGATTCTTGGCTCACAGAGAGCTGACCGAGGTGTTACAAATGCTTATAACTGAGGCTTTGACACCAATCGACCACATCGCCGCATGATGAGAGCTGTGGTTAATGACGAATGTTAGACCGTGTTTATTTTCAGCACCAGAGGCAGCAATCCATGAAACAAAAGGTTTCCAGAGCTTCTTGCTATGTTGAAGGATATCTTTACATAAGTTGTCCATTTCGACAGACAACCGATATTTGACAATCAACGTCAACAACTATAAAAAGAGGAATAATGCTGTTTTTGCCCAAAGTGGTTAGCCATCTTCCAGTTAAGGAAGCTACGTCTCACGTGAAACAAATGCAGCTTAGCACCATCGTCACCCACTGTTCATCCCACTTTCGCCCGAATGCCCCACGGCCAAAAGACTTTCAAACATAGCGAGCACATCTGCAAATTGACAGGAAAACTCGCATACAAAGCCAAAAAATGGACTCGCGGGTGATCGAAACCCGGACCTTCCGCATATTCTGGAAGTCAGAGATGCATAACATATGCAAAGCGGACGCTCTACCACTGAGCCACGAGCCCCGACTCGTTTTCTGTGCGAATAATTGCAAATTTTAGGCATGATAGTATATATATTACAATGGTTGCGGTTTTCGAGCGCTGCCGTAAGGATAGTGGCGAGCCAAGAGCGTACCCTTGCTTCTTTCGAGAGCTCTGGCCGCGATTACTGTTCTCGGAATCAATGGCGGCAAGAACCGCTTGACTGGGGGTATTTTGGAAAAGAAGCAGACTTTACGAGTTGTAATTCCGAAGAGCATCGAGCGCGGCCGACATGAAAATTGCCGGACTTTGCAGAGAAAGCTACCTGAATCGTTCTTCGTACGTTGTCAGTCCTATGTCGCTTCCTGCAATTGGTTGTGATGAGGCTTATGATTCTAGAGGCGTAGCTAACGCTGGGCCATCTAGACAGGTGGATTACTTTGTAGTTGCAGAGGAGGATTCCTCGTCTCGCAATGCAACTAAGAACTCTAATCTGCAGTCGTGTGCCGTAGATTCATATTGGACGTGCTCTTTAATTAATGGTGTATCCGGCTGCTAATGGGCGAGTTCTTGGGCCTTTCTGCCCGCCTTCAACAGAGGACTCCTTTTGAGGTCGGCATAGTACACCGTCCGGTTGCTCCCAATAGTTACTAGTAGCTGCTGCATGAGTGTTCTGATCACGAATAAAGAGCCGTCGCGGGCTTCACCAGAGCGATCTATGATTAGATGTGAGTGGTCGCTGGGATCTGAGCCAGTCGTGACAAATATTACAAATTGCCTCGGCGCGTTACCAAATCGAGCGGAACGACTGTATTGCGTCATCTAGCCCTCGCCGCGCTGCTCGTCATGTTGGTGGAAGCCGAAATCCCTTGATTCAGTAATCAAAACTTCTTTCAACATAGATATATTGAGCCGCCACAGCCCTGACATCGAGTTTCGTTCTTCAAAGAAATCGCCCATCATAGCTTTCACTACTGCCCTTCGACGCCTTCTCTTTGGCACACCTCCAGCATCTCCGGCAGCCATGGCGAACGCGAAGCAGAAGGCTCAACAAATCATCGACAGCAACAATGTCGTCGTCTTCTCCAAGTCATATTGTCCATATTGCAGAGCTACCAAGAGCCTGCTTGACGAAAAACACGCCAAGTACTTCCTCATGGAATTAGATCAAGTGTAAGTTGCATAGCGGTTTCAGGTATGCAGACCTCATGCTAATGATCGACAGCTCTGACGGCGCCGCTCTCCAAGACGCTCTCGAAGATATCACCGGTCAACGAAGTGTGCCTAATATATTCATCAATAAAAAGCACATTGGCGGCAACTCGGATCTCCAGGCGCAGAAGGGAAGGTTGGATCAAATGTTGCAAGAGGCGGGCGCAGTTTAGAGAATTATCAATTTTCCAGAAGCAGAACAGCAGTCTGTTCAGGAAATAGAATTGTCACATTCAGCAAGCCGCAATTCAAGTATCACGTGTCTTTCCATTCGATCATCTTGTCCGTTTCGCAAATCTTGTTGTAGCGGATATTGCTGTTGTCTCTTCAGGTTGATCCACTACAATGTCTTGTGTTGTGGTTATGCATGTATCATCCGGGCCCACTCCAACAATCTCTTCACAGCCAAAGTGCACTTGAGTCCAGGATCAGGCGGCACGGACACTTTTCGTTCGGATGATCTTCTTACTGGCGCATGACAACACTACGTGCTGTCCTCGCAGTGCTGAAGCGGGAAAAGAAAGTATTAGAGTACCTTTTGGTCACCTACAGCGACCTTGCAAGCTACCAGCGCTGGGAGAAGTCCTTCATTAATACAGTGTTAAGAGATACTGTGTTCCAGTGAGTACTGTAGACAAACTCGCGGTTCCGGCGTCACTCTTAAAGTTGCCCACTACCTCAGATAAACATGATCATCGGCCTAGAAAGCGTCCTTCTGCCACCTGTCCGATTTACAAGTATTATCATCTTCTGAGAATGATATAAAGACGACTGGACCATGCCGGAGTCCTAACGCTAGGATGTTGTCGTTTACAGCTGTTTCAATAGGTCTATAGTCTGGAGGGAGCCACAATCTTCGTTCACCGCTAATGGACACCCATTCATCCTTGTAGAAGATGTCAGGTTGTGTGGTTTTGACTGGTGAGAGCGACATCTTCTTTGTCGGCCTTTGGACGTGCAATGAACCCTCGTCAGTGTTCAGATACTTCCCATCCGATGAAAATTGGAGATAGTCCAGATATCCCACATCTTCAAATATCTGCACCGTTGTCCCACTCGCTGGATCCCAGAGCCTGACTGTCTCGTCGATTGATGCCGACGCCAGTAGCTTCCCGTCGGACGAGAATGCCACCGCGTTCACCGTCGAAGTATGGCCCTCCAGTGTCTGCACCGTTGTCCCACTCGCTGGATCCCAGAGCCTGACTGTCTTGTCGGACGATGCCGACGCCAGTAGCTTCCCGTCGGACGAGAATGCCACCGCGTTCACCGTCGAAGTATGGCCCTCCAGTGTCTGTACCGTCGTCCCACTCGCTACATCCCAGAGCCTGACTGTGTTGTCGGACGATGCCGACGCCAGCAGCTTCCCGTCGTGCGAGAATGCCACCGCGTTCACCGACGAAGTATGGCCCTCTAGTGCTCGCAACTCTGCACTCCACGAAGATTTCACATTCGGAAAACCCTGCATCCAAGCTGGGATCTTACCTTTGAATAAGTTCCTCACAATGCTAGTTGTAGGACTGAATATCAGCGCAGAGGAGTACAACTGAAAAGGCGCGTTTTCAATCAACGCTTGGTTTTTAGTGAGGAAACGCTTGGCATCGAAGATCAGATTGGCGAGCTGGTCGCTAGAATTGGGCTGAATATTGGTTTTAGACATAAGAAGTGCAGGGTGCAACAAAGATCTCACTCACCGCTAGACATGCCTCCAACCGTCCAAGCATTGCAGCGCCCTCCTGCATCCGTCCCATCAAACTCAATGCTTCGAGCCAATGCAAAAAATGGTTTGAAAGAAAGTCGTGGGTGTAATCCCCGTCGGCTACTTGTCCTCCACTTTGTTCGAGATGATAGACCCAGTACTGGCATACGTATCGGACATCCGCAGTGAGGGTGCGGTCGACTAGCTGACTGCTGATGTCGGACCGCAACGTCCCAGGACTCAAGATGCCACAGAGATTTTCTTTCAAAGAACTCGACATCGACTCAAGACACATGGTTGTGAGCATCTCGTGCGTTTTCTTCTTATCAATCCAAAATGGACTATTTCCTTCCTTCTTAGGGTCAATGAGACATTCGCGGAATGATAGGTGTAGAAGTTCGATTGGAGTCTCTCCATCAGTCGGAACACTGAGAACTGAATGTAGATCAACCAAAGTGCCGTCCACAGTTGCTTCGTCAATTCTGAGAAGACTTGCGAGAGCGATTGCAGAAAGCGGACTGGCAAGCAGAATGACTGAGCCAACCACATTCTTGAAGGCTGCCTCAGGGTGTTCCTGGTCAGAGCGGGCAGTGAGCCACGCTTCCAAGATTGGACAATAAGTTTGATCCAGTTGAGACACGCCCTTTGCGGCTTGAGTCAAAACGGACTGTAAGCGTTGTCGTGGATTACCTTTGTGATCTCCCACAAATCGGCAGACGGTTGCGGCGAAGATAAACAAAGGAACTGCCATATTAGCCAGCGTTTGGATATCTCCATCTCCTGGCCAGTCAGATGACAATTGGTGACGAGGGTAAAGATTGTTATGTTCCTTTCGTATTTCAGAGAACGTGGCATTCAAATATATGGCAATGTCGCTCTCGATTGTCGGTCGAGGGATCTCGTGAAGGATCAAATCCCGATACACATCCCTAGATATGTTCGTAAAGCCGAGCCGGATTGCAAGGTCTGGCCTGCTGGTCGCAAAGACCCGAAGACTCACTGATGCGATGTTCGGAGCTTGAGACAACAGAGACAGAATGGTTTTGACGTGTCCCTCCTGTTCGCACTCATCCAGCGCATCAACCACTATGACCAGCCTTGGCACCAGTTTCGGCGTAGGTATCTTTGACAGCGGTTGCAGGAAAAGCTTCTCAAATTGATCCTTCAATGACTTGGTCGTCAAGGTTGGATCTGCCTCGATCGCCTCACTGACCAACGGTGACAACGCTGGCAACACCACGATCATTTGGCTAATAATCGTGGTGAAGAACCGCGATGCGTTTCCGCGATCACCTCCGCCCCTTTTAAAGAAGAAGCTGGCGGCCAGTATACGTTCCTTCGCGAAGTGTTGAGCTACCGTCCGTGAGATTGTAGATTTTCCTGTGCCTGCGACCCCACATAGCCAGAATATTCCTTTACTCCGTTCATCAACAGCCCATTGTTGGATTTGGTTTCGGAGATCGATTCTCGTCTTAGGATGACACCTTGCATTTTGCTCGTCCGTATGCGAATCAAAGGCTGCTCCCTCAGCCGAGGGCAGCTTCGCGAGATCAACTTTGTGATGTAGGGCCAAGGTTAAGTGACTGCATCGCATGTGCTTAGTGTAGGGAAATCATATCAACGAGAGCGCCAGAACACTTACGTCTGGTCGACTTGAAGAGCGAGCGTGATCGACTGTTTGCACCTTTCCAATTGATGGAGAAACTTGTCTACATGGGCAGTTTCAAATGGCCACTTTAATGCTCGAAAGTTCACTCGACCGATTAGCTTGCGCGTCTTGCTCGGTGACAATCTTTGATTCAACGCTTGAAGCTCGGACCTGCAGGTCTCAATGCCATCTTGCATCGCCCGGGAAGCGGCGAGCCTGGTAGCGTTGGGACCGACAAGAAGCTGATTAACTTGTTCCAGTAGGCGTTGCAATCCCTTGACCTCTTTCTGAAGCCGCTTGATATCCTTTTCTGCATCCTTAACCACAACTACGTATTGACCGCAGGCAGAACCGATCTTTGCCGCAAGTTCAGTTAGAGCGACCACACTTGCGGCTGCTGCAACGGCTTCCATGTAGGATTTTGGGTCGCGACTAGAAGTGGAGGTCGTGGCTCATTACGAAGCATTGACTTTATTGCCGTAGTTGCGAACAACCTGAATAGTTTCCTGCATTCAAAGGCTTGAAGGTGGAAAGAGCCGAGTAGGTGGGAGGCAGTCGTACTGGTGTCTGCGGCTACCAAGCACCGACATCGTGGTAATGGAACCAATGTACAATAGAATTGCAAGTATAGCTTCAGTAGTGGTAGCCTGATTATCCCAAAGCGGGAAGGGTCAAGGTAAATGAATATGCACCTGCACAGACAGTATACGTACGTGAACGATCTACGCATCGATTCTGATTTATTACCGAGGTCTTTACGAAGAAGCTTACCGTATTGTCAATACTATGGGAAAACATGCTCGCCGGTGATTCGTGGTCAGAGCGGGACTGGCCATTGCAGATTAGGGAAAGTGTAGACCCATTGTCATTCTTGGCTTTGGATTGGAAAAGTTGCAGTGCGTCCTCGAGGGTAGGGCGGTTTCGGGAACGACTGTACCAATTTTGACCACATTTTCGTCACTCTGGGAACCGGAATCGATAACTCAGAGACAGATGCCTTTTGCCACCATCCATGCACAACTGGTACCCATTAGCTTCATGCAAGAATAAGTTATATTTGGAGTTCTTTGCATCTTGGCATATGCATGGCAGTTTAAAGGCTATTCGCTTGGTACTCCAGGTTGCCTCTCTTGGTAAGACATTATCCTGCTTTTCCGCCTTACACGTGTGGTGTTTGCCTGATGGTCGCATGATCTCTGCCGGCGCGATCTGTGCTATAGGTAATAATTCTACAGTAAGTGAACCCTAGTTCGAGCTCGCTCTCAAGCTATCCAGCCAACGAGCTTGGAAGGACTTCACGCTCCTATTGGCATTCAACAGTTTTCATTACTTGAAAATTCATGCATGTCACGGCCGACGGTCTCCCTTAGCAGTGCGTTTTACCTGAACAAGGTCTCCGAGGCTCACGTCTAGCCAGAAAGAGATAGGTCCAGCATCACTATACCTGAGACCCTCAAAGATTGACCTCCCAATGGAAGACCGCCGCGGCATTGGCCTACATCTATATGAGTCGAGGTTCCCCGTCCTCTACAGTCACTTTGAACTCTTCAGCTCAGCTCTCAAATTCAAGGTCGAGAAAGCAGAACACAATCGTTCAGCCTCCAACACAATCGTTTCAACGTTCGCTTTACCAAACAATCAATCATCATGAAGTTCCTCTCAATCCTTGCTTTGGCTGCTGCCGTCTCCGCTGTT
The DNA here is from genome assembly GCA_000315175.1 of Herpotrichiellaceae sp. UM238. Lineage (NCBI taxonomy): Eukaryota > Fungi > Ascomycota > Eurotiomycetes > Chaetothyriales > Herpotrichiellaceae > Herpotrichiellaceae sp. UM238. Next base: position 16,902 of record AMYF01000072.1, read on the forward strand.
GCCCTCCCCGGAGACGACTGGAACAAATGGAAAGGCCCAGCCACAGTTACTGTCACCACGACAGTTGAGAAGCCGGTCACTCAGACAAAGACCGTGACGGTTGAGAAGCCGGTCACTCAGACTCAGACTGTCACCATCACCAAGTATGAGACAAAGACCGAAACGAAGACAGGTAAATGCTCCTCACTTTTACACATCTTCTGATGCCCGTACCTTACTTGTTCGTCGACGGACATATTGCCTTCCATCGTCATTACCAAGATGTTGAACTAACAAAATATCGTAGAATACAAGACGAACGAGGTCACAAAGACCGTTACCGTCACCGTCACCCCAGCCCCAGTGGAGAAAGTCATTACGAAGGAAATCTATGTTACCAAGGAATGCAAAAAGGACTGGGGCAAGTGGGCTGCATGAGCAATGCAAGGATATTATGGCAAGGTATATGCAAATGAAACACGGAGCCGCATTTTGCGAGCAATGCATCTTTTGAACTGGCACTTTGAGCATAGCAGCAAGAACTTGGCACGACGATATGATTTGATGCTTCAGCAATATTCACGGCTTTACAGCAACCCCATCTGCAGCATAGGTTGCCTTTACTCAACCAGTTTCCAAGAGGGAACTGGGGTATCCTTCAATTCTCAAGATACATACTTTTAAGCATAAGACAAATTTGAGCAACACTGCTTTTGGTGTATCTTTTGGTTCTTCTGCTTGACATGCAATAATTCGCGAGATGAGATTCACGTTAAGCCATTCGGCAACCTCTGAACAATTTGCGGGGACAAATCTCACCTCGTGGTATTGAAATAATCTACCCGTGTTGACCATGCATGGAGGCGGTAGAGCAAGAACAAGCGAGCGAAGCAGGACCATCGTCATTTCAACCTCACACCACCCTGGCTCGAACCATAGTGATGGTATGCTTTCAATCCAGAAACTTTTTCTCAGCGCATGCCCCACTACTGCACTCCGCAAAAACTATTTTTGCTTGATGGTGTGGAAGTGATTTCCGAGACCAAAGAGCAGCACATCCCCCACCTTGCTCCAGATCTTGGCAAAATGCTTGGCTGCAGGAAGTGCTACGATATCGCCCAATCATAGATCTGATGAGCGAAACAAGAGATTCTTGGCATCGCTTGGTCATACATCCACTTGAGCCGTCTCGATACGAAGGATCAACGCTAGAAGCAGCCAACTCTAAGACATACATTTTTTAAGGCATGCAAGACAACATGGCCATTTTTGGTATCTAGCACACGGCTGAGAATCCTTGTTTAGCTTTTCGCCTGCCTGTCTTCCGAACGTCACTGGCCGTCAGTGGTAGCAAGTTTTAGAGAATTTACGCCCATTTCAAGCAATGGGGGTACGACTTTTGGATGTGAACATTTGCGCCGAGGTCTCGACCGTAAGACATCTCTCGTCATTATTGTTGTCGCTTACCCCATGGAAACTTATTCAGGGTCCACCTAACGGCTCGTCTCTGCACGCTACAGGCCGAAAAGCCTGATGCTGGTCATCACGGCAAAAACGGCTTTGCTAGTTGAGATCGGCATATCTTGTCTTTCGAAGGCAGTAGGAGTGCCCAGCCTCTTGCAAACAGAAGAACAGCGCTGGTCTCGGGCCACAGAGACTTCACCAATTGTATTCTGTTGCCTTTTGCCATCTGTGGCTTCGACAAACGGCGCGAGAGGTGGGTCTGGTACAACTTTCATGTTGTTTGTCCATTGCTGGTGGCAACCCTCGCCTGATCTGCCTTAGCTTGTGGCAGCCGACCTTCCAAAACTTACAATCTGAATAATAGCGGCTCAGCAGGCGAGTGATGGCTAGATCTTCACCAATCGGTCCAGAAAAGCGAAATTTAATGCGATGAGTCGTTGTCAGCCAAACAGACGCAGCGCATGCTATCACAATTCCGGCGATCTATGCTTCCTTTGGATTCAGATTGCCGAGGATTTGTTGCGTCTTCGATGTTATGTTCGACAATAATGTGGCTGGCTGAGTCTTCCTGCAGAAGCCGATAATCGAGCTCCATAGTGAAGCTTTCAATTTGCTCCACCGCATACTCCATTCTAGCTGCCGACTTCCATGTGAGTTTGCACGTGTTCAGCGCCAATTTTAGTTTGCGGACCTCGCGGGAGCCATTAGTCCTTTGAAAGACAATAATGAGGCTTTTCGTTCCATCGCACCGAGATCAAAACTGATCGCTTTACAGATGTCATCGCTTGTGAGCCTTTCATGACCACCGTTCGGGTTGCTCGGGTACTAGCTGCGACCTGGCCAATGCATTTTGCATGCATGTTCTGCAAGACGAGCCACTCCTGTGCAGAAGTCAACCAATGTCAGATGCTCATGCTGAAGTTGCAGCGCCGGATTTCTACGAAATTAGAAGCACCAATAAGTGCGAGATATCCCAGCCGCTGGTCAACCGAGTGGTTCCGTTACCTCTTCCCAAAATCAATGCCAGAAAAAGTCCAAGCCGTGCCGTGCTGGAAAACTTGCCGGTCAAAGGCTTGACATTCGTCCACCACCAGCCGCGGGACCATACCCAACGCTCGAAGCGGGCAGCTTGTGTGAGCTGACCTTGAACATGCATACAGACGCTGGCTCTCACCATGGACACCTGCAGAGGTCACCTGAGCACTCGTTAGCAGCTCGCAGCATTGACGTATACACAAATCAACGGTAATTTTGAGACAGAAGGATTTCAGCCGCAGATTTGGCTGCTGTGGTCTGGGCTTGAAATGCCACTGTGAGGTAACATACTGTACCGCCTTCTTACGCCCTGTTTGCGTGCTAGCTCCATTCGGGAAGGCCGCATACGAGTGGTCATCTCATCCTTCAGTATCGATCACCTTTCTAAAGTACCTTTAAGGAAGCCTCTTATGCACAAGGAACTAGGCCTTCAAGCCATCAGGTCCTATGTACGAGAACCGGACGTTGTACTTCTCCCCTTCAGTCACGCGGTTTGATGTAGCTCATGCCATTCCCATCTGATCCACATCCATTCATTCTGCAGATAATGATTGGACACCTTCTGGGAAGATTTTCGCATTTTTGTATCGTCCAGATCTGGATAACTCCACCGTCCACGAGTGGTATCGTAGAGGATCGTATAGTGTCTCAGTATCGTAATAATCTATTAGCCGAACAGGACGATAACCCATTACCTACGGCGTCTCTAATGTCTAGGCGAGGCTATTCTCTTCCTGGATCAAACTACACCCTTCGTGGACGAACGTAGCGGCTTTGCCAAGGACCAAGTGCCTCTGGTCCCACCGTCCACGAGTGGTATGGTGACCTGCCTATCTTGGATCGGGATACCTAAAGAGGGAGGATGGAAGAAACTTCAATCTTACCAGAAGGTGTCCAATGTCGGTGGCAGCAGTGAATGACGATGGTATCCGTACTTCTGCAGACCACAGCTTGCAGCAGCAGACTACGTGACTCCGTAATGTGACAAATCACCTTTGAACGCTCTCTACCATTGCCATACGGTACTGCTCTGCTGTCTGCAATGAACAACCTTGCATCACTTTGTGGCCACGGCTTCCGAGCTCCCGCTTCAACCAACTGTAGCGCAGCGGCTGCTGCTGACGAATAGACACGTTCTGACCTTCTTTGCTTCAAAACGACAAGTTTCTAAATCTCGAGTGCCGTTGTTTCCTCACCGGTCACTGCGGCATACCATGTGATTGCTGATGGTTATGGAGCTACGGATCGGTCAAACCACTCCTACAACGTCCGTACAGCTAGGCAGTCCTACGGTCAAGAATCCCGCCTGCCAATGTGGGGCTTCACTAACGACGGATATACAGCCTTTCGAGGAATTGACCATAGTAACTCAGGATACAATTTTTCCACGATGGGAGTGGCCGGCTCACCATTTCCTCAGCCGCTGCCCAACGGGCGCGTCGGAACTAACCTCCCATTTCCACTTCGATTGTTCCCAGAATCTGAAATGTTTGTCTGACCCATTAGTTCAAGTGGATTACTTGTTCGAAAGAAACCACTACGATCCAGAACCTGAAAGCCAATTGCACAGTAGCGGCAGGACAGGCCAGTATTAGCATAGTACAATTAAGCCTAGCGTGATGTGTCTCCTCCATAGCGCCGTGAAACATGTCTCTGATTCAAAGTGCTCGGTTCTGGTCTCGATACTGAACCGTCACCGTCGACCATGGCTTCCGATCGGACCAGATCCCGAAATTAGAATGGGCAGGCTAGTTAGCTGAAATGCATGAATGCCATGTGTGAGCGCATACAGCGGGATAAGAATTGTTACTCGTTCGATCGATGCCGGAAAACAGCCGTGCAGCGATGATGGATGCAAGAATAAGTGGTCAGGTGTTAGAGTTGGGGAAGCATTGGGAGGAGAAAAGTACCCTCAATGAAGGGTTACAGCCAGTCGGCATCATATGGACGCTGAAGTAGCATGTCTACCACCCTCAATAAATGCTAATCAGGACCAGTAAGTAAGGACCGTGAGTAGCTATGCAAATTGTCAAAACTTTTGAGGTACTGTCTTTCCCACTCTATGCACTGCTGCATTACTAAGCTCGAACTCCTATCCAGAGAAGCCCCATCTGAAATGCTATAGAGCTGTCATGGCTCATGTCTTTATCTCGTATACTAACCTCTTGGATCAGGGGGAGCACCATACTTTCTCACTACATCCGCCACATGCTTAGCCAACGCCTCGGCTTCATGTTTCGAATATGCCTCAGCATAGACTCTGACCGCATCTTCTGTACCAGACGCTCTTGCAAATGCTCGTCCTTTAGTGTAGTTGGAGACTAATCTGTTGATCTCTTCCTGTGCGCCCTTTGGGCTGACTAGCTTCCTCTCCGCATCCTCTGTCTTGAAGTCTCCGCGGTCGTGGACCTCAACGCGGACGAGTCTGTTCGGCAGGTCAATGTAGGTGTTCAGCCAATTGTCTAGCGTCCAGTCCTTGTGCGCGAGCACGACTTCGGCGAAGAGCATATCTGAGATCGCGTCGCCGACTGTCTGGTTGATTAGATCTATCGATGCGCTCAGCGAATCCAGAGCGTGTTTCTGTCCCGGACTCTTAGGCTGGGTTTCGCGGATAGTCTTGATTGCATTGTCCGAGAACAAGATCGTGCCGTGTCCGTTTGCTTCGAAGTAAACACCGATATCGAATCTCGCAGCTGCGTGGTGCAGATGCTTGACACCGGTTGGAGTAACAACCACGGGGAGCTTCAGCACCTTCTCGACATATTCAGTGGATGCACCGTTCGCGTATGCAGTTTGAACCAGGCCAATCTTCAGCTTGTCACTCAGGCCAGCTTTCTCAGCCATCTCAGCGAGGAACACAGCACCAAGTGTGGCAATACGGTCACCGTCCAAGAGATGAAATACATTGTTCGAGTCGGTGAAGTAGTACACAACACGGTCGGCGTCTCCATCAAGGGAGCAGCAGCGTTCGTTGGGCCCAGCGCTAGAGTTAGGAGGAGCTTTCTGTCGTGTTTTCACATAGTCGGCTCCGCACTATGAGTGTTAGTTAATTCCAGGGAGAATGAAATCCATGTTGCTTACATCTAGATTTAGGGCCTCTGGCTTAAGGACATCGTCGTTGACGACGTGAATGTCGATGCCACCCTCCTTCGACGAGGGGAGATGTTCGATCAGCTCTTTCAGCTTGGGACCACCAACGCCATTGGCACAATCGACCGTTACGGGACCTTTAATTAATCTGCCATACATGATGGCCTTGAAAGCATTGGCCATCTTCTTGTAGTAGCCTTCCTCAGTAGCTTCACCGAACGCATAGGGAGTGTTCTGCGTGTTGATACATCGGACCATGTAGTGCAGCTGGGGGGTCGTCAGGTGCCCGTAGTCCTGGTATTTTGCGCCCACAGCATCGAGAGCAGCTTTCAGTGCTTTGACAAGAGCCGGTCCGGAGACGCGGGTATCTCGCCCGATGACGACGTTTGCCGGACGGTCCTGCAACTGACGAATCTCATCGACCAGAGTTTCGTTAACAAGTCGTTCATATGCTTTGCCCATCTCCTCGTTCGGTGTATTGGCGAGAATCGTAGCGTAGCCTTCCCAGGACTGCTCGAGCATATCTCCCTGCGACATGTCAGTGTGAATTCTTAACACCTATACGAGCTCTTACCATCGGGTCGACCAACTTGACACCATTGTCCTCAGCTGGATTGTGGCTAGCAGTGATCATGACTCCAACTGTTGCATTTCTCTTTTTTGACCTGATGGCGGCCAGTAGGCCCACTGTGTACACCACATGATCCAAGCCCAAGTTTCTGAGAGCCTGCGGGTCAGCAAGTAGTCGGCGGCAGGTAATAGGTAGGTGGGTTGTGCTTACGCTCTCATACGAAACTGTCCGAGTAATGAGTAAGAGGATCAAGCAGGTCATGGAATGTTGGCTTACCCCAGCTGTGCCATAGCCGTATTTACGACCCTCTGGGATCGGGTAGGGTCGAACGCCTGCGTTGATGGCATCAATCAAACTTTGATCGAGAGTGACCACCGGCTTCGGCTGGTTGAAGACAGATTGGCTGCCACTCATCTTCGTTGAAGGTCAATAGTCGGTGTCGAACCCGGATCGAGTGTATAATTGGCGCTGGAGGAGACAGAGGAAGATATGAAGGTTAGGAAGAAACAAAGAAAGGTCAAGTCGTGATGCCAAGTTACACCATGAGCATGAGTGCGTCAAAAGCAAGGATAATTGTGAGACTGATGATCCTCAGGAACACGTTGCAGGTGCACTCCAATCGGAGACTTCAGTGGTCGTGTAGGTTGTACAATCAAGGTTTGTGTCGCGGAGTGTTCAGGAGCCTGCGTCTTTCACTGGCCTGATGACGTGCTTTTGGAAAGCTTCCAGGCATGTGGGTGGTGCAAATTCTGGTGGGGTTGCAGCTGAAACGTGGGGTATAGCTGCGGCGGCAGAACCCGCTTTTGGTGCTTCTCAAACGCCCGAAAAGCCTATGCCAGAGGCTTTCACACAAGGGTTCCGTCTTTCCTAGGCAGCGCTTGATATTTCATGCTTTCAATCTTTGCGATGCAAGGTCTTCCTGAGCATCTTTAATGAGAAATCTTCACCTAGTCAGTCCGTTTCTGTATCGGAGCACGACTTTACCTACCTGTACCACCAAATTGTCGGTCCCACTGTTCCCAAATGCCACAAACTGTGAGCATCAATCATTCGTCTCCAGGGCGCAAAATCAAATAGCTCAAGACTCATGGCAAGGATAATCCAAGCAACAATCAGTCCAGGCCATGCTGCCCAAGTCTTCTGTAGCTTTCGGTATCTTTGTATGCTGAACCAGCTCCAAAGAAGATTCTGAACGATACCAGCTGCCACGTTTGCCGCCATGTTGTAGGTGTAGTCCCAGGACCAGGCAGTCAGGTATGTGACATGGCACATGTAAAGAAAGATGCAAGTAGCAGTCCAAACCCGAAGGAAGCTTTCCTTTGCTGGTGTGTCCTCGTCCAGTCTGAAGACACGGACTGGCGTATAGAATAGACCGTACATTACACTGGCTCCGGCTGCGAAATAGTCGAGCTTCTCCGTTATGTTAAAGTCTCTAGTGTGAAAGACCATGCTGAAAATCCAGCTTGCAAGTCCAAAGTATCCAAAGCCTAGGTAGTATGGTCGAAGCGAGTATCGGCCCGGTACTTCAGCACGAAGTCGTTCCATGCCATGCCGGTGTGCAAGAAAATTGAAGAACGAGAAGAGGACAGAGAAGGGCTCCTGCATGCCCATGAAACGATGGAATGGCCATTTACCGTGAAACTGTACAACGGGCTCCATCATCGGCGGATCTCTCGCTTCTCTTTCATCAGTGATGACATGTTGACAGGTGTAATCGCATTCCTGTGGGCATGTCCAGAATAATACCCGCAGACTCAGTGCTGTGTTGCATCAGAACTGAACTGTGCCAACCAACTTGTCAGAAACTTACGCAAATGACCCTTGCCTGGTCCACAATTCTCAGCTTTGCACACCTGCGTCGATTAGCACAACATTGAAACTGAAGACGAGCTGACCTACCTCGACACACTCTCTGAACTCTGGCAGCCGGTCGCCAAGAGATGCTCGAGCAGACTGAAGCACGCAACACAATACTAAGAGGAATGCAATGCACCCCGTTGAGCGACAACCCTTCATTTTGTTGCCACACTCGAAAGAGATTGTCCTTGCAAGATTCTCGGCTCTGGTTGACGATGGCCCAATACTCTGTCAAGAACTATCCGTATGCTTGGGAGTTGCGCACGTGCAGGAACTTGCGTCCGGGGAGAAAGGGGCATCGAGGGTCCACTAATGAAGTCCTTGGCGTAATTGCATACATTTACATACATCGTGACGAGCTCGTTAATATCTCAGGCGTGAACACGTTTGCGGACACGCAATACGAGGAGGCCAAATCTTTCATCTCATTAACACCTACAGCTTGCTTTTGCCCACAGGAGGACTACATTTCATCAATGCTCTACCATTGCTGAGGCAAACTTTCCCGCCATCGACCCTACACGTGAAACGGATCTCCTCCCAGCCGTTCTGGTCCTTCTCGCCGGTCCTCCAGATCTCCGTGATCAATCTATCTCCCGGCTTAACTGGACTCGCGAATCGAGCCTGGAACTCCTTAATGTTTGCTGGATCCGAACCACCAAGCTCTTTCAGAAGTGCATGAGCAGCACTGTTCCATGAGTAAAGACCGTGCATTATGGCGCCGCCAAAACCCATCTTGACTCCGGGCTCCGGAGTGGCGTGGAGAGGGTTGTAATCGCCATTGAGCCTGCGCGCCAATTATTAGCACCAAGAGTTGTCATCTAATGCCGTTGAAGCTCACCTGTACAGCAAAGCACTTTCATTGGTCAGCTGATTGACATGTGTGACATCGGGACTCTTCTCTCGTCCTTTTGGCGGTGGAAAGGCTTGTGTTGCTGGGCCTTTTGGTCCACCCCATCCTCCTTGTCCAACGAAGAATCCTTGACCTACAGCTCGACTGTACACTTCGCCCGTGCTCTTGTCGACAATCAGTTGCTCGGTCTCAACTACTGTGCCGGGCTTTCCTTTGTCATATACGCCGATTACCTTGCTACGAAGCTCGAATGTCTTGCCTTCGGAAGAAGGCGGGAGAGGCTTAAGGAATTCGATCTTGCGTTGACCATCGACCACACGGCGAGCATCAAGTTTGGGAATGCCGGGGATAGGGTTCGATTCCTGGGCTTTGTAGAAGTCTATGACCTCTTGTGAGGTCTTCTTGAATGCTGAGCCGGGGTGTCAGCTTGACAGCACTCGGATGTAGAAAAGGTGCTTACGGAGGATGATCGAGTAGGTTGGGAACACGGCAAAGTTAGGATGTAACTCGTAGAGAAAGTGTAATTCGTCTGCTGTACATCCAATGCTAGCCGCGAAGAGAAGTACGTCTCGTTTCAGCCACGAGACCTCTGTTCGAGGGTATCTAAGACATGTCAGTGTCTGCTACAATGCTCGTGTAGGGCCGCGCACTCAAAGCCTTCACCAGGGTTCGGCATGGTTATAACTTCTGTCAACTTTATGCAGGATTGGAAAATGAGCTCAATACCAATACAATCAGGCGCAAAGGTCCTGCAAGCTGTGGTGCGTATGGGACATACGATCGAATTAAGCAGGCAATTGCGCTTGCGGGGACTTCGTTGTCGGGACCGCAAGAGCTGACTCGGAAAAGCCGAGGCATTTGAAGGTGAACCTATTCGGATAGCGTCTGCGCTTTGTCAACCCGGCTACTGTCGGCGTATCAGAGAGCACTGGAATGAACCTCAATTCGTTGGTATATCAAACATCTATGGCGGAAAGATAGGTCTTTTCCCAAAGCAAGGGAAAAGGGCAGTTCATAATTATGATCATTATTTCGTAAGATTCAGCGTCAACTCGTGGGGTATCTCAGTATGTAAACGAGGCGCATGATATTCTTGTCTTTCCAGATCATTCAGCCGTTCAGTCGTCAAGATCATGGCAAATACCGCCATGCCATACATAGAGCCGATTGTGGCTCAAATTTTCCCGTTTTCAAAATGGGGCCAAACCCCACAAACGCCAATACATGCAATACATGCTGGCCTAACTGGCTAGCACATCCGGTACTCGCAGGATCCAGCGGCCTTTCTGGCCGGGTCCTGGGTGTCGAGCTCATAATCGATTTTGATGTCGAGGTCCCGTTTGTTTTTGGCATTGGGCTTATTCGACAAGAAGCCTGTCAAGACTTCGTTTTCTTCGACTGTTACGACATCACGCACGTAGAATACTGTCTGCTTCCAGTGGGTGTATTTGGCGTGGGGGCCGGTCGAGAATTTGATGGGCTTGTGGCAGGCTCCAAAGTCAATGTCAAACCAGGCGATCAGGGCATGGATGAAATCGTTTCTGTGACATCGCAGATTGAAAGGTTCGGAGAAGGCTAGGTCAGCGGTCTTGACAGTGTTAAGATCAATAGTAAACACCGGGCAAGGGTCGGTGACCACTGCTTTGAGCTCGACTGTATCAACAAGGGGTTCGGTAAGGGCAACCTCCTTCATGGGCGAGTAGTCGAAGCCCCAGACATTGTCCCAGACTGGAAAATGTTAGCGTTGATCCTCAATCATGGTAGGCGCGACTCACAGCCAATTTTGTCTTCCTTGAATTCCCCATCCTCAATGCCAGCCATGTATATCGTTGCCTTGTCTGGGAAGATCTTACCTTGCGGCCGCAGATACTTATCTCGGGCATACAAGACTGTGTCTAGCATGCTTTCGTACAGAAGAAAGTAGCCCATCCATTCGGAGATAATGATATCGACCTTACCATCCGGCATGACGTTTTGCGGCATTTCGACTTCCTCCATCTTGCCCTGCAAAAGCGTGATCTTGCTCGTCAAGCCATTGCGCTCGACGATTTGTTTGGCTTTCTGTATTATGCTCGACATATCAACACCAATGACATGTTTTGCGCCTGCTCTTGCCGCGAACATAGACAAAATGCCGGTACCGCAGCCGACGTCAAGGACAACCTTGTCCTTGAAGATATGTTTGTTCTGGTAGATCGCGTCTCGGTAAGATCTTGTCCGCACTTCGTCCTTGAGCATTTCTTCGTGGATGCCATGGTGATCATAGCTGTAAACGTTAGGCGATTGACTCTGTTCTGGAGGCTGTTTCCGTACCTGGTGAAGTAGCGGACTTCAGAATGTTCCATCCCAGCCATACGTTCTTCAGTGGTCATCGCTGCCATTTCCGCCACTGATGGTGCCAACCCGTTCACAGCCATGTTGGAGGCTTTGAGACGATTCCAAGTTATCGAGGCGCTTAGAGTAGAGAGAGCGGCTTTGCACAGCGGGCAGAAAAAAAGACTGCAGCCTTGAGACTCTCGATATCGAAAATTGCGACTTGAATTTCCCAGGCCGCATTCCATATGAGCTTAGCCGATCGGCCTCGCAGCACTAATGCAAGCTTGCCGACGCCACGATGCATCAAGCTTAGCTCAGCGCGGTCACAGCACAGACGCGGCGCTAGGACTTTCGGTCTCCTTCGTCAACCTCCAATATACCCGGCGTTATTTCGCCCTTCGGTATGTCTGAGCATCCATGAGCAGACAGTTGTATGTCTTTGGGAATCATGCTTTTGGGTGCGCGAATCTCGAAGACGGCACTCTCACGCTAATGATTTGATGACGGGACAGAGTAGATGGCGTGACCGTGGATATTCAGGTCAATATTATAGATCAGTTCTTTTGGTGACTCTCAGAAACTGCGCCTCGGCACGGTTGCGTCTCACCAGCGCGCCTTTTCGATTGTTCTTCCCGAGCTCCCAACATTGACCTGTCTCACACTATGAAACTGAGCGTCCACCATCAACATCAAACGCACTGCCAGTGCAGTAGCTCGCCTCATCTGATGCCAAGAACGTGACCATATTGGCAACGTCATCAGGTTGGCACTGTCCATAGAATGGCTTTATCAGAATGGGTCTCAAGACAACCGAGAAGTTGAAATACGAGAATAGGGAGTCAGATGGTTAGAACTTACGACGCGGCCTAGCGGGATCGTCCCAAGGATTTTCTTGCGAGCCTCCGGGGTGTCTGTACCGCCCACTACTTTCGCTAACCTAACTAGGAGTCAGTAACAGGTCCCGAGGCCAACTTTTCGTCAAGGACCTACATAGCGGTCTCTCCTACTGCAGGTCGAATGCAGTTGTATCTGATTCCGTCCGCTGCGTACTCTGCAGCGAGGCCTTTTGTTGCCTGTATTCATCAACATCATTTGCATCAGATCAGAAGACATGCGCACTTACCACAGTCACTGCTCCCTTGCCTTGGGCGATCGATCAGCTCCTCAACTTCACAGAAGATTAGTCAAGTACTTACTTGCGGCATACCACTGCTGAAGTTAGTAAACCGCTACAGGTAAAGTCACGACGGGAATTGGTTTTGAACGAAGGTTTAGCTGGGACTGACTCATGACCAGAAGACTTACAACAACGAAAGGTCGCGGACGTGGCTCAGATATCGAGCTCATATTGATAAACAATCCTCCGATCTTTTTCTCCTTCCAGTACGGCACGATGACTTTCGTGCTCAAATAAATCGGCTTCACATTGACTCTGATCGCCACGTCAGCCTCGGGACGTCAACGCAAAAGCGACAACTTACTTGAACATGAGGTCGTACTGGTCCTCTGGACATTCGTGCGAGGGACCAGCAATATGCACAACGCCTGCACAATTGACCACCACATCTAGCTTTCCAAAGCTCTTCAAGCACGACTCGAGGATATCTCGCCAGGAGGACTCCAGTGTTACATCGTTGGTATGCGGCTCGCACGTTCCTTTTGGTGCGGCCGCGACTGTTGCTTCCACATTACCCTGGTGGATGTCGACAGCCAGCACTTTTGCCCCTTCTCCCGTGATTTTCTTCACGATACCCCTTCCGAAGCCTGCACCCGCTCCTGTCACGATGATGACCTATCACGGTAAGTGCTGCTTGGTATCTTTCAAGCTGACTGACCTTCCCGTCGAGCCTACCCATTTTGATGTTTGTCACGTCCCGGACTAGGCGAGCGTAGAAATGGCATCTAACATTTACCAAACCGCTCACAGGGCCGGAGAAGCTCGCTCCGATATTTGACGTATCTTGTAACTTCTCCTCATCAAAACGTGGAGCGCGGAGTTGCAATCGTGGGGAACCCGCCAGTCCACAAGACCTGACGGTATTCTACTCCACGTACTTACCACTACGATAGCTCCTCTCACTCTCCGCAACTTGATGAAAACTAAGTAGCTTTGCTCGGGCTCGAGATATCAAGATCGCCCGTTATGCTCACAGTCGGGGGTAGCCATTCTCAAAAGCTAACCAGAAGTAGCCAGCATCAGTCCCAATCCTGTTGACGTTCATTTAGGCCTCGGAAGCAAATGCCCATCTGCTCATTTCCAATCGCGACGTACGAGTTGCTCAAGACGCCTTCACTGAATCACTAGCCCTAACACATCTCAAACCAGCTTATCGAACCATGGCCCACATCAATGCCATGGGCGATAGCCCCCTTCCCAGCATTACCGACCTCTTCTCCTTAAACTCCAAAACAGCCATCACAACCGGCGGCACAGGCGGCCTAGGCCTAAGCATGGCCATCGCTCTCGCCGAAGCAGGCGCCGACATTGTCAGCATCCAGCTGCCAAACGATCCACGCGCCCACCTCCTCCGCGAAGGCGTCGAATCCCTCGGCCGCAAACTCACCGTCTTCGAAACCGACGTCGCAGACTCCCCCGCGCTCCGCGCCTGTTTCGCGCGGATCTGGGACGCCGGTATCGTGCCCGACATCTTGTTGAATTGCGCGGGGATCAACCGCAGGGCAGCGGTTGAGGATTTCACGGACGAGGACATCGACGCGGTATTTGCGATCAACCTCAAAGCGTCATTCGTCGCCGCTCAAGAAATGGGCCGGAAGCTCCTCGAACTCAAACGGCCCGGCAAAATCATCAACATCGCCTCGATCATTTCCTTCATTGGCAACTACAATATCGCTGCTTATGCATGCACCAAAGGCGGAGTGCTCCAGATGACGAAGGCGATGAGCAACGAGTGGGCTAAACACGGTATCAACGTCAATTGCATATGTCCCGGGTAAGTCTGCCATATGCGCTCAAGCTTGAATGTCTCGCTTTCGGTTTTGTCCTGTTTGCCCGAAGCGCCACCTTCAGCCGCGATGTTCTCTCCACTGCACGACTTACCGCAACTAACATCCCTCCGCCAACTAGATATATCAAAACAGCAATGACCAAGGTCTACACGGAAGACGCCGAGTACACGAAATACATCATCGGACGCACGCCGATCGGGTGCTGGGGTCTGCCGGAAGACTTCAGAGGCGCAATCGTTTTCCTGGCGAGCAGGGCGAGTCACTACATGTGCGGAGCGAGTCTGGTGTTGGATGGGGGAATGATTGCAAAGTAGAGACTGGTGTTCGGCTCGGGTTTGGGGGGAGCGGTAGACGGTTGCCCGTGGTAGACGTTGACGGGAAGCACTTGATGTGAAAGTGATTTGGTGCCCTTCAAGATTTAAGGCTCGCGACGCCTCGGGGCCGCCCAATGCTTCGATAGACCGCTTTACCACCACGGCGCATTGATGCATCATTCCATCTTTCTGCGGATGTAGATTTTGTCCAAAGATTTATTGATACATAGAGGTTGTCATATCTCCAAAAACGGTCTAGTCAAATGGGTATCTCAAACGTGCTCAGCGCTTCGGCTGACAGCATGCCTTGCTTCCTGTCCTTCTAGGCCCTGAATGAAATCTGTTCTGTATTCCCACTCGTGCAATCCCGGTTCAGGGCCAATTTTGCTCGCTAAACGGTAAGCTCGCGACCACGATCTACACCAAAACATACAAGCTCGCAATAGCACTGATTCCCAAGATCATACTCCCCCAGAAGCAAGCATTATTCAAAACCCACCTGCCTCTGACATACTTACTCCTCTGTATCGCCACGATTGGCAACTGTAGCATCATAGCAAACAGGCCATATCCTCTTAATTTTTTGCTAATACATCCCATGATCAGCTCATGGCCCAGTGAACTTATGAGAAAGGTCATGACCATCGCCAACTGGGTACCGGCGTAGGACTTGGTCGCGAAGAAGACATGGCGTTTAAGAAAGTTATAGACGGGGATGTTCCATTCACGGGAGAACTCAAGCCAGTCCTCGCAGTTCCACCAGTCGCTGTAGAAGTGACGGTCGGCGAAACAGCTGAGCTCGGCGAACGCGCCGAGAGCGTATTCCCAGATGACCAGGAACGTGAGTAGGAACTCGATCATAAAGGGGAACAACATGAGTGAGATGGACTCGGCGAGGATAAGCGCTTTATCGGTGAGATAGTCCGTCTGCTTTAGACGCCCCGTGGCATCTGCGAGGATAGGTGTGATAAACTCTTCTGACACCACGGTCATAAGGAAGATGCAGCCAAAGACGGCGAGTGTCTTGTAGAAGACTTCGAGCCAGCGAATGCGGGGGGTTCGTGGGTATTCGAGTTCATAGCACAGAGTGGGCACAAGGATATAGTCGAGGTAATTGTATAAAGTCAGGTTCTGTGGGAAGGTGACGTTGCCCATCGGCGATGTCAGTTCTGTCGCCAAGTCGTTGCGTAGTTCTTCGAGTGCTTCTCTTTTCTTCTTCTCTTCTCTCTCGTCGTCCTCTGAAGAGTCGGAGGAGACCTCTCTCAGGCGAGACGGGGAGGACGGGTAGATGACGGCTTTGTGAAGGGAGGTTGTTTTTTCGGGAGCGTCAAGTTCGTGAAGGCGACGTTCGGTTTCAGAAAGGTGGCCGTTGTAGAAAGCATAGCTGTGCATTTTCATGAGAAAGGTGAGGGTGTGCAGGGCGAAGAAGACTTGGGCAGTCCAGGTCCATTCGAGGATGAAGGGCCATTCGACGAAGACGAAGAGCCAGATCAATTGGTAGACGCTTTGTATCCACTTGCCTGCCTTTCGCCATTGTAGGATGCCTTTGCTGCGGCGGAAGAGTTTCTGAAAGGGCAGACTCGCGGCGGTGCTAAAGACCATCAGGCCGTCTGCTATAGCAAGGGAGAGAACGTTCCGCGACAGGAGCTCGTACACCTGAACTCGTAGGGGATACCCAGTCTCTTTGATGTTCTTGGCTGCAGTCGTGATGACCATTATTCCCAGTCCCATCCAGAAGAGGACGAAGAAGCCTTTGAAATCTCGGTATTCGGATTGTGGATCAAAGTGGGATGTCCGCGGCTCATACTTGATGGTATGAAAGAGTCTCTTCTTCGCCGTTGCCCGAGCAGCTTTTCTCGCGGACGAGATGGATTGTAACGATGGCGGCGCATCTTCAGGGAGAGGCGTTCCTGATCTACTATCGACTATCTCGATAGAGCTAGAGCTGCCTTTAGCATGACCATTCCATTCACCCCGTAAGATGGCAGCAGACGGTCTGCCTGGACGTGGTCGCAAAATGCGGTCCGAGTCAGGGTCAAGTTGCCGAGACATACCGGGGTATGGGGGGTTGTTGACGCAGCTGAAAATGATAGATAAAGGAACAGATAAATGGTAGATGCTACCCGCAAGGAAAAGAATGATACATATCTAGTCATCTACTGCTGGTGCTCGGCTGCTGATGAATCCAAGAATGAGACCAGCTGAGATGATTTGACCAAATAGGACAGATTGACACGAATTTGGCCTTGTATTTACTCGAGGTCATGTTGATCTCCGCCCATCATCTCAGATCTCGGCTTGATAATTTCTGTGCAGTGCGGTTGATGACGCTTGAGACGCACAATTTGGGCGCCGAACAATACGTCAGCCTAGAGAATCGGGTGGCCTCGTCAAAATGCTCTGGCTGGCTCAAGGGGGCGCACCATGGAGAGGCAAGGCTGCGTTGATCGCCGAGCTCAAGCCCGGGGGGGTGCTTATCTGGTTAGCGTCAACTGCCCAAAACCATAGCGCGATGGGCTTGTAGGGGCATAAGCGGCGCTCTATTGAACTTCATCAAGGCCACAGGTATACTGAAACATTACTTCTCACACACAAACTTTCCACGACAGTACCTCCCAGATTCAAAACCTTTCGCCAACGACTGACGAATGAGCGGATAAAAAGTCCTTCGAGGGCAACCTCCTGCCCACCCACAATCAATCCTCCCACGCCATGGCATCTCTCAAACAGTTCATCCGCAATGTGCGGGCCTCCAAGACGATAGCAGATGAGCGAGCCGTCGTGCAGAAGGAAAGTGCTGCCATCCGAGCCAGTTTCCGAGAAGAGAGTCATGACTCGAACGTGCGGCGCAATAATGTTGCCAAACTGCTGTACCTCTTCACCCTCGGCGAGCGGACGCATTTTGGTCAGATAGAATGTATCAAGCTACTGGCCTCTCCTCGCTTCTCGGATAAGAGGTTGGGATACGTGGGCACCATGCTGCTGCTGGATGAGAACCAGGAAGTCCTCACTCTGGTCACCAATTCTCTCAAGAACGATCTGAACCACTCTAACCAGTATGTCGTGGGTCTGGCTCTCTGTACGCTTGGGAATATCGCCTCTGTGGAGATGTCAAGAGACCTGTTTCCCGAAGTCGAGAATCTCATACAAACCTCGAATCCCTATATAAGGAAGAAGGCTGCGCTTTGTGCCATGCGAATATGTCGAAAGGTTCCTGATCTACAAGAACACTTCCTCGAAAAGGCAAAATTAATTCTCTCCGACCGTAATCACGGAGTCCTCCTCTCCGGCATAACGCTTGTGATCAGTATGTGCGAAGCAGAGGAGCAAGAAGAGGTGGACGAGGGAGTGATAGACATGTTCAAGACATTGGTTCCGCAGCTGGCACACACCCTGAAATCCTTACAAAGTTCAGGCTACACTCCCGAACACGATGTCAGTGGCATCACAGATCCCTTTCTACAAGTCAAGATACTACGACTCTTCAGAGTGTTGGGAAGAGGTGATGCCGCTGTCAGCGAGCAGATCAACGACATTCTAGCCCAGGTCGCGACCAATACTGAATCCTCCAAGAACGTCGGCAACTCCATCCTATATGAAGCTGTTCTGACCATCCTCGACATTGAAGCCGACTCCGGCTTGAGAGTGCTGGGAGTCAACATCCTCGGGAAATTCTTGTCGAACAAGGACAATAACATCCGATATGTTGCGCTCAATACTCTGATCAAGGTTGTCGCAATAGAACCAAATGCTGTTCAGAGACACAGGAACACCATCCTCGAATGCTTGAGGGATCCTGACATATCCATCCGAAGAAGAGCTCTCGATCTCAGCTTCACTCTCATCCGCGAGGACAACGTGCGAGTACTGATCAGAGAGCTGCTAGCCTTCCTTGAAGTTGCCGATACTGAATTCAAGCCAGTCATGACAACTCAAATCGGAATAGCTGCAGACCGATACGCCCCAAGCAAGAGGTGGCACATCGACACCATGCTGAGAGTTGTCAAGCTAGCGGGAAACTATGTCAAGGAGCAAATACTCTCATCCTTTGTTCGGCTAATTGCAACAACACCTGACTTACAGACATATTCAGTCCAAAAGCTGTATGCGGCTCTGAAATCCGACATCACTCAGGAAGCCTTGACTCTGGCTGCGACATGGTCGATAGGAGAATACGGAGACGCTCTTCTCAGAGGGGGCTCATACGAAGAGGAAGAACTTGTCAAAGAAGTGCGGGAAAGTGACGTTGTCGATCTTTACGAAACTATTTTGAACTCAACCTACGCCAATCAGATCGTAAAGGAATTCATAATCACTTCAGCCATGAAGCTTACCACCAGGATGTCCGATGCCTCGCAGATCGAGCGGATACGAAGGCTAATCCTGTCAAGGCAATCAGATTTGAGCATCGAAATCCAGCAAAGAGCTGTTGAATACGGCAATTTGTTTGGCTACGACTCGATCCGAAAGGGTGTTCTAGAAAGGATGCCTCCCCCAGAAATCAAGGAAGAACACAGAGTGCTTGGAGAAGCCACGGCGAAAAAGAAAGATAGCAGGAAAAGCGCACTCAGAGCCAAAGCAAACAAGCCCATTCAAAAACAGAGCGAGGCAGATCTTCTTGGTGATTTGCTTGGAGGCTCAGATGCCCCCTCGGTCGACACCAGTGCTACAATCAACGGTCAGCAGAATACAGCAGATTTGCTTGCAGATATCCTCGGAGGCGGCACTTCAGTCCAAAGTCCACCACCACAAGTCAGCAGCCCAGCTCTATCATCAGCCACCAACATGGACTCGATGATGGATTTGATGGGCAACGGCACCGCGCCTGCACCAAAATCTGCGGCGTCACCGGCACCAGCACCCCTCGCTGGTCAGTCAGCATACAACAAGAACGGTCTCTCCGTCACGATGCAAGTATCAAGAGGGGCGGCTGGTGTCCAAGCATTGGCAAGATTCAGAAACACAAGCAATTTTGATAGATTTACTGGTGTTGGCTTGCAAGCTGCGGTGCCAAAGAGCCAGAAGTTAACCCTGCAAGCGATCAACAAGAGCACCCTGGATGGTGGCGAGGAAGCAACGCAGGCTATGAGGATAGTACCTGCCTCGGGTGTAAGTTGTTCTTCGTTCGTGGAGGTAATCTCGCTAACATATCTAAGTCACTACCCCCTAAGCTTCGCTTGCGTTTGCGAATCAGCTACCAGAAAGACGATGGCAGTCCTCCTGTCACAGACCAAGTCGATTGGACCGAAACCTAATCATGGCTTCTTGCCATCGTAGCGAATAGGCGACCAAAAAATCACAAGCCAAGTTCACAAACTCTTCTACTCTTTTGGTCTGCCATTTTAGTTTTGTCATCAAACACCTCCGCTGAGCCTTAACCGATGCGCGAAAGCATACGCTGTCCCATCCTCCCTGCTGACCTCTCTAGCTCCGTCTCCTCTTATGCAACTTTCTCGTCTCCCTCCCATCACAAAACAGTACCCCTCTGACCCAAATCCACCAAGTCGGCGTCGGTCTCCTTCCCGGTTCAGGCTGCTCTACGGTAATCTCTCTTACCGTTCTCGTGGCCCCAGAGCTAGATCCCGTTGCAGAACTCGGACTTACCCTTTGGCCTTTTCGGTGTCGTTCATTCTCAATCTCAGCCCGGATTTGTCGTTCCACCTCGCCTATGTCTCTGAACATATCAGGCAGCGTCATCCCCTCCGCATCCTCCGAAGATAAATCAGAAGTGGACTCAGAGCTCTCCGAATCGGTATCGATATCCGCGTCCCAATTTACGCTTGACAAGCTGGTCGGGGGTGAAGTGTTGCTGCTCCTAGTTTCTAACATCGAATCCGCTGAATCGGTCTCGACGCACTTCGGTCTCGCTACAGGTCTTGGTCGTTTCCTGTTGTTTGATCTTCTGCCCACCAACTCCCGTTGCGTCTTCTCCTGGGTATTTTGGCGACCTCAGTTTCCCTGTAATGCTGACCCTGGCTCTCAATATCGTGCCTTGCCTTAACGGCATCTTCCCTTCCTATCGCGGGTTTCTCGGGCATTGCCAATGTTCTCCGAGCCAGAGCACAATCACGTTCCAATTCTGGTTCTGATCCATTCTTGCTACCGTCCGACCGCCGAGTCTCCCGCGGCCGTGGTTGCTGACGCTTCCCAGCTTTGATCGAGATCGCACCCCTCCGTCTCCTCACAGCCCTCTCAACATCCTTCCGCATGCTCGCCATGCGCATCTTCCTCAATCTGTTCCGGACGTCGTCGGGTTTGCACGCACCGGTGTCCTCCCGCGTTTCCTCGTCAATACTATGACCCTCCGCTTCCTCAACTTCGGCTATCGCCGGCTCATGCGTCATGACGCGAGCGCAACATGTGCAAGCGACGGAGCACGACCACTTCTGCGTGAGGCCGCGCCCACCCGCCGCACGGAGTCGAGCGAGGGCCTCGACGTGTGCGCGTGATCCGCCCTTTGGCAGAACTTGGAATCGCCGGCCATTTCCTAGCGTTGGAATGTGGAGGTCGGATATTGATTGTGGGTTGATTAGCGGTGTTCTCGGGTGAGATAGCTGCGCAGACCGCTTCGTTGGGTCCGGGTGCGTGAAGTCGTGGTCGGTGACGATGATGTCGGGTATAGTCTGAGTGCTGGTGGTGGTGGATTGCGCTGACGAGTTCGGGGCTGGCTTGTGTGGTCGTTTCATTACCACCTTCGACTCCGACTTTCTTGATGATTTCCGGGGGAAGGAAAACTTCTTGACGTCTCTGTTTTTCAAGCTGCAGGAGTAAGCTGAGCATGGGCTTGGTTGAGGTTGTGGTTGGACTTCGCTGGGCGAAGCTGACTTGAGACAACGCGACGTTATGCCTCAGGGGTCAGCGACACTAGGGAAAATCCAAAAGTCCAAGTCACCCAGCTGAAAGAGATTCGTAGGAGTGAGAGAACCAGGACTACGTCTACTTCAAGTCGAGGAATGTAAATTTCTAAATGGGTGTAAGATAGAGGCCCGGGTCAGGCTACAATGTGCTAGTTCATGGTTCTGAGGACCGACCGACCAGAGAAGTCTGGTTGAGTCTACCTTTGGTGCGCACAACCTACTAACCAACTTTTGTCCTGACGGTTTTGCGAGGCCGTTTGCTGCGAGAATTGATTCATTCTGAGAATTTTTTTCCGCAGTAAAGGATAATTGTAGAAGCACACTCTACGCAAGTCGAGGGGATTCCAGACTTTGGACATTACTATAGTAATTCGCTATTGCAATGAACCAATTGTCTTCCCCGAAATGGTGTCATATCTGCCTGG
This sequence comes from Herpotrichiellaceae sp. UM238, assembly GCA_000315175.1. NCBI lineage: Eukaryota > Fungi > Ascomycota > Eurotiomycetes > Chaetothyriales > Herpotrichiellaceae > Herpotrichiellaceae sp. UM238. The sequence goes on from AMYF01000072.1 coordinate 38,630, forward strand.
TGTACACTATATAGTATCAGTAGCTTGCCTCAAACAATCCCGTCCTTATGAGCGTTTGATCTGAACGACTCTCCGTCATTCCCTCAAATGCGATCAGACAACAGTTAGTACCTCGAAATCAACCAAGTCCTCCTTTTCTCTACGTCTACACCACCAAGCATCTCTACCTCCGCCTCCTTAACAGCTACATAATCTTCAATCAAACGCCGTCCAAGCGATTCAATCAACGAATCATCCTCACGTAACCTGCTCAAACTTTTCTGCAACGTGTTCGGTAGCCTCTCAACGATGCCGAGCTCTTCTCGTTCGTCGTCACTCAGAGTGCTAGCATCGACGAGCGTATCTTTGTGCTTCAACAACATGTTATCGCGGAGCCCATCCAAACCGGCAGCGACGAGCGCAGCCATGCTCAAGTACATATTGCCTGTACCGTCGACAGTTTTGAGTTCCCAGTGACCAGGTCCACATTTGCGGAGCGGCGCTTCCCGGTTTTGTGTACCCCAGGTAATCCATTCGCCACCTGCCCAAACTCCTGATGCAATGCGCTCGTACGATTCTTCGAGTGGAAGGGAGAAGGCCATGATCGAGGGCAAGTGGTGCAAAATGCCCGCCAGGAAAGCGTCAGAATGCTTTGTGACTAGATCCGGGCTTCCATTGATACTGAAATGAGCATGACAGGCGCTACCCGGCGCCATGGCGTAGGGTCGAGGATAGAATGTGGCTTTGAGACCATGCTTCTTTGCTATGTTAGCGATCGTTTCTCTGGCTTGATAGAGCTGATCCACAGCTTTGAGAGGTGAGGTAGGCGGCAACGGGAATTCCCATTGTGTTGGTGCTACCTCTGCGTGAAACTGTTCAACGTCAATGTTGATTTCTGAAAGGGTATCCACGATCTCTTCGATCATGGGTAGCATATCGAGCTGCTGATATGTCATGTTCGACCACGAATGCAGTTCGTGTACAACGTTGAAGCTGGAGAAATCGGAGTCGCTGTTTTCCTTGACTGGCTTCACAAAGATTACCTCTACCTCAAACCCCATGAGCATTGATAGCTCAAACTGGTTGGTGAGTGCCTGGACTTGGTTCGCTAGGGCTCTTCTGGGACATCTGTCCCAGTGTACCTTCTGGCCATTCTCAGACTCTACCATCCACCACGTTTGGACTGTCGCAGACGGCGAAGCAATCCCTTTGTTGAGACACAGAGAACTGAAGTCGGGAACAAGCTGAAACTCTCCAGTAGCTATGCATCCTGCTGCAGGCATTTCATTCTGAAGCAGTCTTGGCAGCGCTTGAGTAATGCTTGGGTAACTGGTTTTTGCGATCTGCTTTCCAAACTGCTTGACAGGTATCATCCTGTTACGCATGGTTGCTGTATTGGACAAAAATTGGAGCCAGACATATTTGACGTTGGGGTGTTGGCGCATAAAGGCGTCAAAAACCGCAGCGTCTTGGTTTGGTCCTTGGCCTGCTTCTGGGTCACCATGTGGTAAGCTCCTCGACGACATCGTACCAGTTGTTCCACTGTCAGTGAATCGGCCCAAGGTTGGCCTTGTACCAGGCTGCCTACGCGCAGACTGAATAGACATACCCCTCGTCCGTGCAGGAGATGGCACAATTGTTGACGCGCTCGAGTCTAGCCCCGCACCTGTTATCGATATTTGTGAAACGCTCACACCGTCCAAAGTGGCTAGATCAAAATCACGACCGTTGACCAGCGTCGACCTTTGGCTTCCGCCATCTGTTCTTCCGCAAGCTCGAAGTAACTGTGGATATCGCCTTTCTTCGTCTAATTTGTACAGAGAGTTTGAATTCCAGAATAGAATATCGACTGCGATATCGATAGCCTGCGCGATAATGAGATCTTTCGAGGCTACCAGTTCACCAAGAACAGCCTCGAGCGCACTCCGAAATTGGATATTCGCGAGGTAAAAGGTTTCGGGATATAGGTGTCCATCAGTACTCCAGAGGATCTTCGACGCAGGCGTCAGCTCTAGGGCCTGCCGCAAAACACTTTGTTGACCTTGTCGTGAGATCATTGGAAAGACCTCACCTATATCAAGCCACGCATTTGCAAAGTTTGCTGCCAGGTAGCCTGCTTCTCTTGTATAAGGATACGAAGAATGGAGAATAACAAAGTCGACGTTCGGAAAAGCTTCAATGAGCGGCTGCATGTACGCAGGGTTCGATTTGATCAAATCAATGTCTGCGTCACCAAGACCAGTGTGAAACTGTATTGGCAACGTCTCGCCTTCCGTCTCGACCAATTTGCTAAGGACATCACAGGCCGCGACGACCAAGAAGTCGTTCACTTCTTTTTCTTCGACACGATAATTGTGATTGCTTACCGCATCCTTTAGGAATTCGTGAAAGGCAGTCAGCAATGCAGAGTCTCCCAAAGACTGATGGGGTCGGAATGCGTGCCGGGAGGATAAGCTCACGTCTAGGCCTGATCTATAGCAGACGACTGACTTGAAGCCACAAACATTTGGATCACTCGCCAGAGTTTTGATTTGATTTCTGAACATAGTATTGAAGCGCTGCAAGAAAGCTTCGCTCCGTTCAACAGGCCAGTCTGCATCAACACCAGGTGCTAGGAAGCCAGCTGCGTGTGCCAGTTGCTCAAGTATCTCAGCAGCCACTGCCTCGATTCGAGCAATTCTCCTGACCGTCGGCGCGTACTGACCATGCCATGCCACAGGACATACGCTTTCTTGGGATAGCCCGTCGTCCAGCAGCAAAGCATGTGTACCAGCAAGACAAGTTCGGACGAAACTGTCATAGTCCCTTACTACCCATTCGTACCTCGCAGCCTTTACATCTTGAAGAGACGGCGGACATTTCAAGAGCTCTGCTAACTGTCGAACGCCCCGGACGTGAGCCAGGGTAGAGTGTACGTGCTCCTGCAACGCATGACCTTGGGCTTCGGATGTGATGGACTCAAATGGGTAGTCTGTATTACTGTGTGCCTCCTCTTCTCGCAGAATGTTATGGGCATGATTGTCTATCACCGGATATGATTGAATGACGGCTTTGAGATCGTCTTCAGTCGGTTCGCTAGTCGTTGAAACGTAATGGATATTGGTGTATGCTTGACTGTCAAACTCGATTGGCATTATTACTGGCCGGGCGTCGAGCTGTAAAGGCTGCACAGTGTATCCGTAGGAAGGTCAAGCATAGGAAAGTCCGCAATTGTATTCTATCGAGGTCTCAGACGAGTTTCGGGCGGCTAGAGCAACGGACCAGGGAGATACAGAGGAAGGAGATATCGACGGAATTGCTAGAAAAAGTCAATCAGTGGCCGATCGGAGGATGATTCTTTCGAGGTCGCGCGCTCGAGTTAGAGAGCAACAAGGCACCGCACTTTCTTTACCGTCTCCAAGCACATCTTCGGGACAAGAATAGCATGTTATCAGACACACTATTGACAGCTTGAGATGTTGCGATCAATCACGTTAAGGATTCAGCACAAGGTGCTAGGGTCTGAATGCCCTGGCACACTGCGCCATGCGGATTTCGGGTACTGGAGTTCGCAGGGTTTAGGCCACATTAGCTGCGTGCTGAAGATCATGGGTGCCTAGACTTGCCAATAGTGGACAATACAGCCACGTCACGGGTGCCCCACAGGTAGCTTGAGACCCTTGACCTTCGCCTCGGCATTGGCGATGTTACGCGTGGCATTCACGTGGCAGACCTCTTTCAATTCTACAAACACGTGGCACTCACTTCCACAATAGCTTGCTGGGCATTTCTATAACAGTGCAAACAAATGTGCAAATACCAGAGCAGTATCAACCTGCCTTTATAAAACTACGCGTCATTCCGATCGCTCGCAGCTTTCTAGGTCAAGTCTACTGTATCGTGTGCGCAATCGATACCGGACAGCTGGCGCCTGACTCTGATGCGGACATGAGTGGTCTGTTGCATCATCTAAAGGACCAAGCCGCAGACGCTGTGATCAAGCTCAGATGTCGCATTTTTGTTGCGGTCGTGGAACATGTCCGCACTGTCTGAACTCATAGCCGTCCCATAAAACAATGATGTACCATTCCGCATGAGTGCGTCATGGCATCCTCTCTGAAGAGGCAGCTCAGTAGTAAAAGCCGCTCAGTGAGTCCTCCTGCTGTGCGCCGCCGGCTATCTCCGCAGAAGTCAATCACCGAACTGAAGGGAAAAGGATTAACCAGTGCGCTGAGTGTTTACAGTTGGAATGTAAATGGAATCGGGCCCCTGCTGCAGAAGCAAATCAACTTCTCCTCCAACACCACTTATCCTCTTCGGAGCTTTTTAAAAGACCACAACTGGCCTCACTTCCTCTGTCTGCAGGAAGTCAAAATCAGCCGAAATGATGAATCAACACAACGTCGAGTGGGACTGGCAGCAAATGCGGGCGGCTTGATCTCCGAGCCGACCTACACAACTTACTTCAATCTGCCTCGGGACAAATACAACGCGATAGGCTTCGGTGGAAAGGTGCATGGCGTTGCGACTCTAGTACGCGATGGTGCTCCTGCCTCCTCGGTTTCATGTCCAGATTGGGATCTGGAGGGCCGTGTGCTAATTCACGAGTTTACTCACGTCCCGCTTGTGCTGGTCAATGGCTACTGGGTCAACGGCACTTCCAATCCCTATCGCAATCCTGAAACGGGAGACACCGATGGTACAAGGCACGACCACAAATTGCGCTTCCATTCCTACATGCTCGACTTTTGTAAGTCAATGGAAGCATGCGGCAAGTCTGTGGTGCTGATAGGTGATATGAATGTAGCACCTCAGCGTATCGATGGGCACCCCAACCTCAGGACTGTTCCTGTACAGCATGTCAAGAACCGAGCGGACTTCAACGGCAAGTTTCTGGATTCCGACAATAGTGAAGGGCTTTGTGGGATCGATATATTCCGGTATTACCACAAAGACCAGCGGAGATTCACTTATCACGGAAGGGGACGGCCATGGGGAGAAAGCTGCGATCGTGTTGACCTGATAATAGTCAGTCGCGAGCTAATTAACGTAGGAGCCGTAGTGGCAACTGATATCTGTGATACACCTAAAGACAGAGGCCACAGCGACCATGTACCTCTTTGGTTATTGCTAGATATGAGCAAGATTAAAAAAGAAGCAGGCGACGCAGGTACGTGACCTTCAGAAAAGATTCCTGTCATTCCTATAACGACGGATTCGTTCTGTTGGCCGGTTTATTGGTTGTAGTAAGACTAGCGCATCAAGGCAACTGTCTCCGCCCATATCTTGGCAAATAAGGTGGCAGTAATGTGAACTGCAATCTCGCTATTTACAATACTTAATGCATTCTCTTAGCGTTATCGGCAAGCTTTCTTTCAAACAAGTGGGAGTCGAGCCATGAGGCTGCTCAAGCTGTGATAAGCCAGCCACGTCTTTTGTTCGTGCGCCGAAAGTCGAGTTACCTACCGCTTCGATGGAGCATGATGACACAACCCGGTGATTTGTATCTATCACCGTGGCAGATTGTCTTCAATTCTGGCATGTAACGAGGGGCCCAACCCTATTCAGACATTTTGATCCTCCTTGAGGAGCTCAATACGGACTTAGAGAAGGCCAGGCTCAAAGCCAAGCAATGCAGGCACGATGAGGGTCCGAACTATGGCTCTTGCAACAACGTTTGCTCAGCCGGCAAGATTCACACCACATGCGGAGCTCGCTGCAGAAGGCCAGAACCTGTTTCTAAGGTCTTCAAAATCGTTCTCGACAAGAGGCTGCTCCCCTGTGCGGCTCGCTTTTGCCTATGGCAAATCCAGACTAATTTCTATTCAACAAGTTTCTCGGCCTTGTACGAGCCATTTCAGGGAAGGACGTTGCTTCGAGTCATATTCATTACTGCTCACAATTCTGACATGACTGTGAGAAAGATTGACTCGAACATTCCACGACCGGAAATTCGCAGGTGAGCTAGCTCTCCAAGTTCTCAGTGATCAAGTATCATTTTCAGAGCTGCAAAATCATTTGTCAATGATACTCACTGCCATCCAACCAAGAAACCCAAAGCTGTCGGGATTCAGGCATCAATCAAACAGTATTTTGGGGCTATTGCTGTACTAGAGCTAATATCTTCTGCTAATCAGACCTCCAAACAGCTGCGGATTTTGGTGGCCCAAGCAACGATATGGGCCAAAGCCAGTCAACTGAGGAGGTCACTGATATGGCGGAAGTTATCCTGATACCGCTACCAGCTAAAAATTACTAAGTACATCTCCTATGAATCGGCAGAGGTGTCGTTGTAGGCTATCCATACGACACGCGTGCCCTCTTCAATGGCCGGATCAAGTCGAACTGTGTGCACCCTACCCGACGCGCCGGCCGTCAGTCTCTCAAGCACATCACCCCAACTATCATACAGAACCGCGACTTCCTGGCCCTCCTGCACATCCTGGAGGAGCTCGACGGTCACGTTGACCCAACCGCTGTAACCGGCGTTGACCTCTGAGATATCAGTGGCCTTGTACGTATTCGAGAGGTCGATTTCTGGCGGGGATGAGTTTGGCAGCATCTGCAAGTCGTTCAGCAGCCGATAGATATACTGCTCGGCACGGTCGATGTAGTCGTCCCTCCACACCTTCGCGGTGCCAATTTCCAAGGTGATGGCGGGGACGCCGCTTTCGACCCACGTCGTCTCAATGGTTCCTTCCGCGCCCGAATCAATCTTAATGATGTCCAGCATTGCCAGTTCGGCGAGGCGTTGAACGCCTTCCTGGCGGAAGTCCGCGTACGCCCAGAATGGCGCATCGGAGCCAGTGGACAGCGTGTGTATGTCGACTGCAATGTCGACGTTGGTGGTGTTGCCCCACAAGCCGTTCCAGATGTTGTACACGTAGTTGTCGGCGATGTTGCCGCCCTCGAGGAGGCTTTCTCCGGGAAAGACGCGGTTGAGGTTCGTCAGGAAACCATTGTCCGAAGAGCTAAAGAAGTTGGGATTGTTATGCAGGATGCCGGAGGGATTAGCCGTCGGTAGGCCAATGACTGTGCCATTAAAATCACCGTTGGCCACCCATTCGCTCAGGGAGGCAAACACACGCTGGACAACTGGGATGCCATTGAGTTCGTCTCCGTGGATGGAGCTGGACAGCGACAGCCTGCGGCCGGTGTTGAGGGAGTCATTCGAACCGCGGGCGACAAAGACGGGCAAAAAGTACGGCACCCTGCCTTGACCGGTACCTGCATGAAGCCAATATCGAGTAACAGCATTCGAAGGTACATCGTTCAGGTCGAGGGCGGTAATGACTTGGTAGCCGGAGATGACATCGCCCGTAAAGTTTGTTTGAGCACTCACGCAGACGGTCAGCGCTGCTACTGCGGCAAGATTAAAGATACGCATAATGACAGAAGTGGACGATACTCGAGCAGACTCATTGATCGCATGGTGGGGCGTTGTACTATATAGCTAGGTTTAGAGCTTCACAGCTAAGGCAGCCGAGGCGCAGAGCTCTCCTGGCGCGCAGACTTTACTTTGGTAAAACTGTTGGTCCACAGGATGGGACAGCAACGGTTTGCCCGGATTTTCTGACTTGGAGTACGTCAGTGGCGTGGGTTCGATTCGGACGAGAGTTGAAGTTGACCTGCCCAAAAGTGCATCGCGTGCGCTGCGTGATAGTGGCAGAGAGGTCCCGGCAGGTCGAACCACTGTGACGGCATATGTTGCATCTCCTCTGTAGTCAGTCAGTTTGCGCTCGCTTCCGTCGCTACGGTTACGATCAGCATCCGTCTGCAGCCATTCGGTCCGAATGTGAAGTTGCTTGGTTCGATCTGCTGAAGCTACCCTCTATGCACAACCTTCAATAACCGCGGCATGGAAACACTTTGAGAGATCGTCTGCAAGTGATGGTTCAAGGCAATCACTACGAATGAAAACCACGAGCTTCAAATCTGACACTATATCGGATTATCCCCGGCACAGTGTCCATCCACAGAAAATGTTCGATGCAGCAATTCTGTCAAAGGAGTTGACGAACGCACAAGAAGCAGCATTGGCATGTGCATCTAGTCACAGGTAATACGAGATTGTCCTGAAGTTATTGGATAAGGAGATCAAAGCCAATAACGTCCTAAAGGTGCTCAGTGATGCAGTAACAGGAGGACACTTCAAAATTATGGATTTGGCTGAGATCTTGGGGCTGCAGTCCGTGAGGCTGGATAAGGAGGTTGTTGCAATCGTCGTTGACCTCTCGCTTTCGCAATCGCAAAAGAAGAAATGGTATTCTCGTTCGTAAAGGAGTGCTCAACTGAATGGATGCGTACTGCAGGACTCTAAATTCAAATATGCCACCGAACGTCATCATCGTTATTTGAATAAATTCTTTAGAGAATGTAAAAGTGCGCGGCGAGCGTCACGAAACTTCACTCAACGAGTTTAGGAAGAAGGCCTTGCACTCCACGTGGCAGCGAGAGATGGAGACGATAGACGAGTCGAAGATCTCCAGAGGTCTAAAGGCTGGCGGACTCGAGAGCCCCGGACAATTGACTTAGGTTAGAAGGTGGAGACCACGTTAAATGGAGTTGCCGGACACGTCGATGGCCAGTCAGAGTAGGCTGACCTCTTAGCGATCATCAAGTCGAACATCTTAGACATCACATCGGTAGCCCCGGAACAGAATTCAAGATACGGAAGTTCCCGCAGACATGTCCTATGCGATGGCACAAGAAGCGATAATGATGATGACAAGGAACTTCGACTGCTAGCTTCAGTCACGGCGCGCAAAGCCATTGTTTAGTCAGCTTAGTCAACAACTTTACGGGCCAACTCCCGACACCAGGCAGCAGATTGAGAATTTGCGCAATCACTCGCGTTTCTGCACCGCGCCGCACGGTGAAGAGGATCTTGTTCGGCGAAGTCGAGCGTGCCTTCGTGCAGCGAGGTAGATATATGTGCTGCGATGATAATGGGCCAGCGCTGGACAGGCCTTACGGTCCTTAACCGAGTCAGTCAATCATGTCTAGAATCCATGTCTACCTCAACGTTTTCTCACAGTACTGCAACAAATCGAAACAATACCACGCTCAGGAATAACCGCTAATCATTTTGCGCCCAATCTATGCTTGATATTAGGATTGATCGAAAGATCAGGTCTTGCCGAATAGCGTGCTTGGTACCCTGATTGCCTTGCGGCCAAATAGCTTGGACGTCCGCGGCTCCATGTGCTACGGAGACTGCGTGACCTATTTCATGCCAACCAAAATTTCCCGCTCTATAGACAATGCTCAACGCCAAACGCCACGCTAGAATGCCATGCCTTGCTTGGTCGTCATATAGACCGATTCTACTGATACTCCACGCAATCGCATCACAAAGTCCGGTCAAGCGTTCCCTGACCCCCCTTGCACTGGCTAAAGCTGCGGCTGTCCAGTCGTCAACTTCTGCTCATCGACACCACCCTTCTGTGCACTATTGTTACTGTGCTCTTCATGGATATCCTTCGCTCTCTGCTCTTCGTCCACCAACTTTTGTCTCAGCTCCCGGGACGCCGTCTTCTTGAGCTCACTTGGTACATAGTCCTTGGATAGCCCGTGGGCAGGCGGCGATGTGATGTCGTCTTTGCTTACTTTACCCAGGAGATTTATCTCTTGGATGCCGCTTGGAGGACTAGAGGTGAACTTTCGCTCACCATTAGCTTCGTTGAGAAAAGACCTGCTCCGAGCTGAGGCTGTGGGCCCGCATGCGTTGGTTATGTTCTCCTCTGAAGCAGCTTTATTGCGTGAGCTGCCCTTGAGTGGTATGCGCTTTTTCTTTGGCTTGCTTGGAGCAGGTGCGTCAGAGCCGGGAATCCCCGATGAATTTTCAGAGGTGGCAGGAGGAACCTGGAGAGACAAGGGCTCCGACTTTTCGCTGTTCGTACCTAGACTGTCGCCGGACAGGCCACGGCCCGACGACATCACTGCGTCTTCCTTCGACCCATTCAAGGGTGACGTAGTTTTATTCGGTAGCGTTGAAGGTTTCTGGTTGACCTTATCACCAGGGGTTGGCACAGAGCTCGGCACCTTGCTCAGAGCGTGCTGCGCGGCTCTGGTGTTGTTCAAATACTCATCCAGCATCTCTTTCAGCGCTGTCTGCCTCACAGGCTTAGCGAGATAATCATTCATTCCAGCCTCAAGACACTTTTCACGGTCACCACGAATAGCTGAAGCCGTCATAGCAATGATGAGGACTTCTCTGACGTTTGGGTCCTCATCCTTGCGTATTGCTTTCGTGGCATTGTATCCATCAAGCACAGGCATTTGAACATCCATGAGAACGAGATGGTAAGGCTTGCTCTTCTTGCTCGCTTTCTGTAATGCTTCGTACGCTTGTTTGCCGTCCTCGTAGGCATCACACTTCAAGCCCAGCTTCTGCACGAATGAGATGGCAATCTTTCGGTTGATATGGTTGTCTTCGGCAATACAGACTCTCAGCTCGTCTCGCGGCACTTTGCTAAGGTCGCAGAAGCTTGCTCTTGGCTCTTGGTTTGGAGCCGCAGAACGTGACCAATTGGCCATAGGATCTGGATCCTTGGCTGATATCTTCATCGTAGATGGCACACTACTATCTTTCGGAGCTTTCTGAAATGTGATCTGGAAGAAAACCGTAGTGCCAACGCCTGGCTTGGACTCGATCCATATCTTGCCTCCGAGAACATTTTCAATCATGGCTTTGCAGATGCTGAGACCGAGTCCACTGCCGCCGTACGACCTGGCCGTTGAAGAATCGGCTTGCGAGAACGGCTGGAACAACCTGCTTAATTGTTCTTTGGTAATACCAATGCCCGTATCTGCCACGGAACATTGAAACTTGACCTTCTCACGAGATTCTGCGGTTTTCCTTGCTTTGACTGTAATAGAACCTTTTGGGGTGAACTTGTAAGCATTGCTCATGAGATTCATGAAGATTTGATGAAGTCGAACGGGATCTCCGAGCACTAAGATGTCGTCCATGTCAAAATCCTCAATAGTCTGCAAGCCATGCTCCTTGTTCGTATATGCAAGAGCTCGCACGACTTCCTTAATCGTTTCCTTGAGGTTGAGCGGCACTGTGTGCATCAGCATCTTGCCAGCTTCTAACTTTGAGAAGTCCAAAATATCGTTGATGACGGTCAATAGCGTGTCGGCGCATACACGAATGCTGTCTGCGTAGCCCTCTTGATCTGTAGTGAGCTCAGTGCCTTTCAAAAGCTCTGACATGCCAATCACGCCGTTCAAGGGCGTTCGCAATTCATGACTGACATTTGCGAGGAAGATAGATTTGGCTCTTTGCGCTTCCTGTTGTAGTTTGACATTGTGCATAGCTTCTGCTTCAGCCTGCTTGGCCTTTGCTTCGGCTTCTCTAGCCGCTGCAAGTGCTCTCTTCTGAGATTCGACCATCGCTGCATTGGCTGCGCTAACCTTACGGACTTTTCTGTACAACAGTGCATTACCCAGGGATATGGCGACTTGGTTGGTCAGCAGGGACAAGACGACCATATTGCGCTGAGTAAATGCATTCGGTCGCCCCTCAAGATGTATTAACCCCATAAGGTGATCTGACTGAATGATCGGTAGACATATAATCGAGCGTCCATGTGGATTACGTTTGAGATATGCTTCAGACACATTTCCAAACCTTTCGTCTTCGAGCACATTGTGTAGGAAAATGGTCTCCTTGGTCCGGAGGATGTAGTGCGTTATTTGCTGTGCAGCAACATCATCCACTTCTGAGAACGGAATACCATCGGGATAAGTCTTCACACCTGACACATGATCACCGCTAGCTGCCACAGCCCAGCCATGCTCTTCAGAATCAATGACAATGGCGCAGAATTCTGCCTGGCCACCAACCGATTCAAGGATTACTTCTGTCATCTTTTCGAGCAGATTATTGATCTGCAGCTCGGAGCTGATGACTTTCGAGAACTCTAGGATTGCCGTAAGGTCGAGTATGTCTAGACCCATATCGGAAACACTTTGCATGCTATCTTTTGTCGTAGGCGAGCTGATCCTTGGCTCAACCCATTTGCTGGTGTAATCCCGCTGTGTATGCAGGCCTGGGTCATCAGTAGCAACAAGCGCCGCCATGGTGTCCGTTTGGGTGACGGCATCCTGCATTCGGGATGTCGTAGCGGTCTTGATGAGCCATTCATGCTTGGCAGCCAATTGCGCACTTTTGGCCACAGCGTTGATTCTGTTCCACGCTGCTATCGCTTCCTGAATCATAACTTTGGAGGGCCTCTTCGCTCCTCTAGCAGCTAAGAACTCTGCTGCTATCTCGACCGCAATTGCTTCCTCAAATGCGAAGCCATGCACCTGACAATGGTCGATCGCTGCTTCGATACTGGCGATAACTTTCTCATAGCCTTGGACCGCATCTGCGAGCCCTGCTTCTATCAACTTGATCCAAGCAAAATAATTGACATCATTGACAGTCGTCCACGACTCGAGAGATTGCTTCAAGAGTATCACTTCTTCCACCATTGCCTGCCGCTCGCCCTCAGGTTTTTCTTTACACACCTGGAGGAGAGAGAGTGCCAAGTAAAATCGAAGCTGAGCTGTTGCTCTATTGCTCCACAGATCATCGAGCGTAGAGTTCAGCAATGATCGACCCATTTCGATCACCTTCTCGTGGTACCCAAAGACATAATAGGCAGGAACGGTCAGTGTCTTCCACATATCAATTGCCCTTGTCATATTCATCCTGTTCATTTTGCACATTGCATACCAAGCTTCTTCCTTGCACTGAGCGTCATCCAATAGTGTCTCGACGTGGTCAATGCGGGTTTTCCCCTGGAGTGCGCGGCATAACTGTCTGATGGCCATGAGCACAGTCCCCCCTCTCAGGTCGCACTCCCATTTTGCGAACTCTTCCGGCGAATATGTGCAGAATGCCTCAATTTCTGCGAGGTCCTGACCGGCCCAAAATCGTGCTGCAGCCATACACCCAAGGTTTAGCAGTGCTATACTTCGATCACCAGAAGCTAGAGAAAAATCCAACGCATTTTCGAGAACAGGTAGCATGTTGCGCATCGACATGCGAACATGAGCGATGAACATTGAGTACAATGTCCAGCCTCGACCCTGAGTGAATGAATCCTCAAATCTCGCATATAGACCACTTGCGATGTCACCGTAGAGTAAACCAAGCTCAATGTCCTTGTACCTTGATATCGCAGCAGCCCCAAGCATGTTGAAGCCCAATCCTGCCTGTACAAAGAGGCCCTGATCAAGAACAGCATTCACATACTTTAGGACCAGAAACAGCCACTGTCGAGCGTTGTACCAGAACACAGTCGCGAGTGCCTCGCTGAGGACAGTCCCAAGGGCAACCACGTTTCGGTTCTCGCTCAGAGGCCGTGACACGATCTCATTTTGATCCATGGAACGCAGTCTGATTTCCAGTTTCTTGAAGTCAGCATCAAGCTGATTCCATGATTTATCTTGTATCTCAAGTCCAAGATCAGTTAGGCACGTCTGTAGAACTTTAAATGCTTCCTCAAACTGTGCCTTCTTGCTGAGAATCTTTGCTCGGAGAAGGTAAGACCGAGTCTTATCAGCAGAGCAGCGAGAGTGCTTGAAGGTGTCGTCGAGGAGCTGCGTTGATTCGTCGAGATCTCCGTGCTCATACAACAGCTCAGCGTAATTGATATACACCTGCAAAGTTTCATCGTAGAAGGTATCTGTAGAAGCCGTCCATGGGTCATCCTGGAAAAGAGTGACGCATGTCTTGTAATACCATAAGGCTGTTGCATTTGCCCCTGATTCTCGAGCTTTCACTGCAGCACGCCACAAGACGTCTCTGTGGCGAGCTCTCTTGCTGATACGGCTCTTGATGAGATCTGCTGCTAAGCATATGTGTCGAGCGAGAGGATGGAGGCTGTAACGGCAACACGACAGATATGACAGCATAGCCTGAGCTAGGACGAAGTGTATCTCTTGTACTTTTCCAGATTCTTCGGCATTCATTTGCGCAGCTGTTAGGTAGCGGGTATGGGCAAAGGAGTAATCGTCATCGCTTTCACCACTGATCAGGACACCACTATTCAGCAGCAAACTGAGCCCGTCCGACACCTCTTCTGGAGTGAATTTTGAGCAACTGCGACAAGTTACATCAGTGGGCTCGGTATTTTGACGCGCTATTGCTGCTTTAGTGTTGAGCAGAAAGTCTCCGCTGAGTAATTTCTGGATCAGCCTAAACGAGAAGTTGTTGCCAATCATCGAGGCCCACGTTAGTAGGCACTGTGCGGCGAGAGGAAGCTCGCGAAATTTCCTCGCAATGAATTCAGTTCCAAGCTGCTGTTCTGTAGCCAGCTCGTTGAAAATCTTATCCAGGTCAAATTGCCATCCAGAAGTTCTCCAGTCATACCAGAGGCAATTGCGCTGGTACAACGTCTGTAAGATCTCCTTCATCATAAACGGGTTTCCTGACGACCTCTCGTACACAACCGCAGCCAGGGGTATAACTGCCTCAACTTCTCGGCTCATCGTCGTCGCAACGTAATCAAAAACATGTTTCTCTTTCAAAGGCGCCAGGTCGATTCGTAATAGGGCCTCATAGTTGAGTATTGACCGCAAACTGCTCGGTTCGGCTTCGTCTACTCTTCCGGCTAAGAGCAGGACAATTGGCAGTCGAGCACGTACAATGTTGTCGATGAGTTCTATCGACTCGTCGTCGGCAGCTTGCAAGTCGTCCAAACACAAGCATATGACTTTGCCTGACGAGAGAAGCCGTAGGACATCCAGATACGTGTTGATAAGTCTGATCGATTTTGAGCTTGATGGACCGCGCAGGAAATCATTAGCATCACGCGTGTTAGTATTTGAGCCATTAAGCAGGCTTCTCGAGTCCAGACTTGACAGTTCTGATCTCAGCACGGAGCTTTCACTGCTCAGCATGACTTTTTTAGAAGGCAGAGCAGGGTCGATCAAGGACTCCGGCAGATCCAGCATGGCATGCAGAGCATGCCAGATTGGTCTGATATGTGACCTAATCAACTCGTGGTAACCAGACGATATATCCCTCTCAGAGAAGATTTGTCGGAAGAGGCTGCTCATGACCTTGAGCATTGGCTCGAATGGTGTCGGACGAGCTTTGTCGAAACGCGAGGAGGCAAAATAGCCTAACTTCCTTACAACGGGCTGAACGCCTTTCAGGATTGTGGATTTGCCAGCGCCTTGAGCACCGCTTACCAGGACAACCTCTGTCTTACTCTTGCGTTTAGGTTTGTAGCCGTTCCTTCTGCTGATGCGACCAATCGGAGCCAGAGTGTCACCATAAGAGTCCGCGAAGGGGCCAGAGAGCTGGCTGTCTCTGTCTGAGCCGTCGAATGATGCATTGCGTGGTTCCGCAATCCCACGACCGCCAGTCAATAAGCTAGACCGACCGGTGCCCGCGTGTGCTTCTAAACCAATGGTAGTAGAGTTGCTTCTGGACTCTCGAAGTCCGACGGAGCTTGAGGTCTCTGACCCATCAAGACCATCTGGCACATCTCTACTCTCCGATAAGGACGAGGTAGAAGTGGCGCTAAGAAGTGTGTTTTGAGCAACTCTGCGAGTGTTGCTATTGTGTCGCTTGTGCAATCTCTCGACGACTCGCGCTATCTTCTCTCGCTCAGAGTGGTGTCCGACGGTCCGGGAAGGTAAGATGAAGAAGGAGGAAACATCGCGCAGGCCGATTTTGTACTCGGAGATCTTGCTTGTATCTCCTTCACCAAGGAGCTTCTGAATTTCTGTCAAATCATACTTCAGCCCGTTGATGGAATTGTATCTTTCGTCCATCTGTTTCTGCGTCATCTTGGTGATGATTTGAATGATCGCGTCTGGCACGTCGATGCGATAATTCGACATCTGGTCTATTCTTTGACTGAGCACATTCTGGAGCATGTCAATAGGGGTGTTTGCGTTGAATGCCGGCCTTCCTGTCAACAGACTCCAGAAGAGAATTCCCAAACTGTAAATATCTGTGCGCGAATCTGGCTCATAAGCCAACCGACCCGTCTGCTCAGGAGCAATGTAAGCCAGCTTGTTGATGGCACCTTTCTCTTGGCTCATCAATGCCCATCCGGTACTCGAAAGGAGATTCTCAAAAGCTCGTGGTCCGTTGCCGATATTCGACAACCTGACAACGTTCGACTCTTTATTCCAGTGAAAGGAATCCTGGCGGATCTCGCCGTGAATCCGTGAGATGCCATGGTGCAGCAATTCTAAGCAAGAGCAAGCGCCGATTGCGAAATCAAGGAAGGATTGCAGCGAAAGTAGCGTGTCAGGTATAGACTCAGCACTAAGCTTCCGGTTACGCGCGCCGTAGAAAGCTGGACCGAAGTTGAGGAGATCTCTCAGGTAGTTTGGCCCTGGCGACTCATAGACGCACGCCATCATCGGAAATGGATCCTGGGTCGTGGCCGGCAGCTTGAACATGTCTACAGGCCGCAGGATATGCTCATAGCTTGGATCACAATCCTTAGCTATTGACTTCATTGACTTGTATTCTCTTTCCAGCCTGACCACATGGGTGCTGATGCGCGCGACAACAGGTGTCCATATCTGCTCGGGATCAACTTGCGCGGAGAAGGATTCGCTATCGTTGGACGCACCGCTTATACTGCTCCAGTGCGTTCGGAAGCCCGGACGAGATCCGAGTCGAGGCGAACTTCGGTTGGAGGAAGCGAGCGCCGTTGAGAAGGCAGAAGATGAGTTAGTCGTGAGAGGTGTTTCGAGTTCGCCGGCATTGTGGTATATGCCATATATGTGCCAATGATCGTAGGTCGAGTGGAAGGGTGTGATGGATTGGTCCCAAACGTATCGAGGCACTTGCGCAAGACGCTCAAACAATCGACTAGGTGGGAGCGGAAGATCCGCCCCAAGTATCTCGTCTTCCATCAAGCTGGGCCTCTTCAGACCGTTGACCGCTTCTCATGGTACATGCACACCAAACACCGTTGACATATTCGAAACAAGTCTGCCCGTGAGTGATTACTCGTGTTTCACTGCAATAGTAGAGGCACTTGTCGAGATCTTCAACATTGGTAAGCAGCCGACAGTCCTCAGGTGGGTTGCCGTCCGGATACGGATGAATAATTAGTCTCAGGCGATCTTGGTGTGCAACGCTTCGATTCGTTGACTTGCAGAAGAAGATCGTTGCGGGTACCCAGCGCGTGTGAGGTAAGAGGCGCTCTCGGTGGCGGGTTTGGTGAGCTTGGCCTTCTCATTGCACGGCGTAGGCAGCAAGATGGAGTCTACAAATTTCGGCTAATCTCAATGAAGGTAATGCTGCGAGCTGCTCATCTGGCGCGGCCTCCTACAACGTTGTGTTCGCTGTAAGAAATTCTCTTATCACCGTCTCTGCAACTGCACCGAAAAGGCTGCAGTGTTGACGTTGCCAGATCTGCATACTATGTACATCGAACAAAAATTGGATATCTTAGAACATTGCACCGTGCTTAGGTAATGGCTTCTGTGCTGACACATGCTCGTGCACATCATCAGTGCTGTAGACTGCTCTTGCATCTACGACATATGCTGCTCAAATCACATACATGTAGCTTGTCTCACAATCAAATGATCAAATTGGTCAGGAGGTTTGTTGCAGGTCAGGTGTGAAAAGCGACAATGCCGAATATGACTCCCGCAGTGAATAGCACAATATCGAGCTTGACCGTCGGACCAAAGTTGCCAACAATGCTCGGAGTAATGACGCCAGTGGTGAAGACACTCGTGCTGGCCAGGCGAGTAGTGGCTGGTCGAGTCGGTCCAGGGATCGTGGTGTTGTATGCTGGGCAATGACCGCACCCTGTCATCGTCGAAATCATCGTTATCGAGCTACCAATACTGGCGGCTTCGGTTGTAGCGGGCACGACACTGGTGACAGTAGACAAGCTGCCCGTAGTTCCGAGTTCGGTCACGGGAATGGCGCTGCCGATACCACTGCTTGTCCAAGGCGTTGGCATGTGCAAGGTAGCAGTATCTGGTTTATGAGGAGTGCTTCCGTCTGCGTTATAGATACTGCCTTTTGTGCCATTTTTCAACAAATAGTCGCCAGTCACCAAGTCGATGGAGTCTCCCTCGGTTGTATTGAAGTTGCCTAAAGCGACACTGCCGAATGTGCCATCGGGAAAGAATGCATTGGTTGTGAACTCATCCTGGTGGCCAACGTTAGCAGCGTTGTCAATCATCAAATTCATTGACTTACAAAGCAAAGAGGGATGCCGTAGGCCTCGACGAGAAGACATCGGGCAACATTCTCGCCTGGCATGGTCAGCAAATTCAGTCGTTCTTGCTTTGACCACCTACAGCAGAATGCTGTTTCCCGGCGCGCTGGGCCGTCTGGATCAACCGGATTCACTAATGGCATACTGGAGTCATCGCTGGTAAAAATAGAGTCCACGATTGCTTCGAGGAGCTCGCCCCACTTGGGACCAGGCTTGCCCAATGAATCTATGGTGACACCTGGAGGAGCACAGATTTTATAGTCTGGAGAGCAATCTGCAACGAGTATGTCGGCTGCCGTACTGGATAGCCAGGTTGAAACAGTGATGATGGTGATGTAATTCATGGTGAGCAGGAGCATTCAGAATGACAGCAAGATCTTAGTGAGAGATTGAGAAAGTTCTGCTATATGTGTGAGCTGAATGAATAGCTGGAGCCAATGATCACAAGTTAAAAGAAGGGTTTTGAAAGACATCATCTCCTAGGGAAGAGATTCCAAGAAACGGGTGGTGTACCTCGATCGCAACTGCCCGGATTAGAGGGCGATCAAGAAAGCATTCAGTAGTCGCAGAATGTAAACATGGAAGGTGCCACACCAATAGGAGGATCTTTTGCACTTCGCGACATGCACAACCTTTCGTTTCAGTTCCTGATCGGGACATCAACAGGCAGGATTCTCTGAGAGCCCCTATTCTGGTACAATCCTTTGAATGCTTCTCTAGCACTTCTAGCCACGTCTAGCCTCCCAGGTGTGTACGTTTACTGGATCAGAGTCACCCATTGCAACTGGTCTTTTTCAAGCTGAACTGGTGGTGAACCTTGCGGATGGCAAAGTATTTAAAGTGCCGCCACTCCGAGTGAACATCTACCTGCTGTGAATTGCAGATAATGTACATTAGCAAACTTGTGACAGTGCTCTCATTGTTTATTCGTGAATAAGTGTTGATTTTCTTTCGTAAGGCAACTGCCTGACAAGCGCTGGTCTTCGTTCGTTGTTATGAAATTACCCAATGTGCGACATACTGCAGTGCCGAAGCTCGAGCTGTACTGCGCCGTTCCACTCGGATCGAAAGCAAGCCGAGCCTTCTAGACCGTGCACTGCTGGGAACACCCTGACTGCTGTTTGTATGCTTTGCGTTGTCCGAGTGAGCTGTCACTGTAAGCTTCTGCAAGCCAGTAGCTAGGACTGTCGAGAGCCGCCTCAGCGTATATGTTGGCATGCTGTTGTTGGCCTGGACCAAAGTTGGCCTGAATCGGCTCCTGCGATGTCAGAGTCACTGAGGGGCCCACAGTGTACATCAGATGTATTCGTTTTGTTACGAAGGGGATGATGGCAGAGAAGATAATCATCGTCGGAAGACTAATGATATGCTCGGATAAGCCCTCTCTGTAGTCAGACACGGGGGCAGTTCAGCAGAAAATCATCAATTTTAGCCCCGTCAACGAAGCGCAGGCACATGGTGCTCCTAAGCCCTGGTTAGAAGATGTATGCACGACTTGACACTTGGTATGAGATCCTTTCCTTCTAGATCGGGTCTTTGATTAGCGCTGGTACAGTTACAAATAACTCTAGTTCGCGGCTTGCCAAGACATTGTCTACCTGTTCAGGCCTGGAGGCTGCGCCGTAGCGATGCTTGCACAGCACCATATGGCCGAGATAGACCGTAGACAAGGACCTCACTCCACCTAAGCCACCCGAGTGCACTCATATTCGCACCAAATAGCACTTGACGTTGAGCGATCGTTTCCCTGACACAGCGCGCAAAGCATCAACAGGATTGGGGTAGTGGCTTCAAAAAGGGCAGGTCCTCAGAAATCCACCTTCGGCGCTTTCCCCATAATGCCTTTGAATGGCCTTGAACTCTGTTCAACTAGGAAGACGGAAGATTGCTGATCTTGCCGACGAGTGGTCCCTTCCGCTCTTTGTGAGTAATAGGCTGTTGGCCAAGCCAATCAGGCTCAATAAGACGGTCGCGTTCCTGTAGTAAGAGTTTGTAGGCATGCTTAATGGTTGCTTCGCTGACGTTGATAACGCTGCCAATTTCAGAATAAGACTTTCCCCGGCCTAGAAGGTGAGAAGCAAAATAAATGCAAGCTCCAGTAGTAGACAACGGACTTCGACCTGCCAGAGCCGAAATGCTTGGGATTTGCTCCGCGAGCTTAATACCAACAGCTTGGATGCGAAACTCTAACCCAAGCATGCCACAGAAGCGTGGAACCAGCTCGGTGGGTTTCGCTGAGACGGTTCCCTTGTACTCCATCGCGTCACGATTGACAATTCCACCATCTTCCTCTATGGCTTTCATGCGTTCGTTCGACCTGTTACCAAAGAATCGCTCCAGCTGCTTATAGATTCGACCAATGTCTTTCTTTTGCACCTTAGTGAGGTTGACAATTTCAGCGAATGAACGAGGGTCTCTGCTCGACCGACAAGCAATGAAGAGGCATCCTGCAAGCACGGCGGTAAGGTTTTTGCCACGGAAGGCATTAGCCTCGTAGACCTGCTTGTAAAAGTTTTTGGCTTGTGTCCTGACGTTGCCGTTAAATGATTCTGCATCGGCCCAACCGTCGAGAATCGCATATGCCTGCATAAGAGCACGGTTGTTCTTGTCTTCGTTCTGCATAGCCTGCGCCCTTTTAAGCTTACGCGTTTCCTTGGAAATATTAGCACCGCCTCCTCCGATGGTGGTGCCAGAATTGCCAAAGAGCAGGTCGTTCTCCGCTTCACCCACACGACTTGGATCGTCACCACCTTTTTCATCGGAGTTGAAAGTTCGCCATTCGGATTCGTAGCTGACCAGCCTCTCGGCTAGGACCGTACCACACAACGCGCAGATGGTGTCTGCATTGTCTTCGACAAGGTCTGGCGGATCTACTTTACAGTGGGGGCAAATGAGTCGGATATTGAGATTATCGCGATAAGGTGCGTAGCCAGCTGGAGGCTGATTCTCGACACCACTGGGGACAGCCGCAGCCCCAACCGGCGCTGTAGCGGCCATTTGTGTTTTGGTGTCCTGAAGGACGTGAGATTTTGAAATCTTGCCGCCGAGCTTTCCTTGCAGGCGTCTTGAGTCACGCTGCTTGATACCTCGATAGGTTTTCTTGAGGTTGTGTTTCTTCGCGAAGGTTTTGACGAAGAGAGGTGAATAACCCAGCTTGACGGCTGACGCTTACAAGGGAGAGACAAGAGCAGGAGCCTCGGGGATGACTTCGATGCGACGCTTAAAAGCAAGCGATGCGCAAAGCGCAAGCTCACTGCGTCGATGAACAGTCAGTATGGATTAAGGGAATGTAATCATGCCAGGTAGCGAGAATTGGTACCTTTGGATGATCGAAATGTGATCAAGCCACAAGTACCGGTTGATGGAGGATCTCTGTTTTGAATCTTCTGACTATCTAAAGAATCGCAAACGCTCGGCAGGCGAAAGAGAGACTGATGATACGGGAGCAATGCGACGTAGCGGTAGTGGAGGAGATTTGAGTCCGACTGAGCAACCAGTGAAGGTGTCGTACGCAAGCGACGGGTGAGACTGCGCTGTGAACACGAAAGTCGTCGTCAAATCTTTCAACAGGATGATCGATATCGACTTCGCAGTATAGTAAAGCGGGCGCGAAGAATATCGTCAATCGTCGCAGGAATGGCTGGGTATGGTTGTGGAGGAAGGATGTGGAAGCAACGAGAAGAGCAGATACAAATTCATGGCTGGAGGCGGTTGGCTACAGTTGTGGCTGACGAAAGGCCTATGGCCAGGCCGCAACCACGCACAGGCAGCAACGCTAACCACGTATTTTGGCAAGTTACCCGAACACCTTCACGTGATTTTTCAAGCTCGACGAACTGCACTCGATTCGCGAGTTACGGCAAGCTATGAAATTGACCTTACAGTCACACAAGACCCCCACATGACCATCATGACTCGATATTTGAGAGTGACAGTGAGTTTGTGCGTATGAAATCCGTGTGTAAATGCTGATGGTTTGTGCAGAGCTCTCTTGTTGCTCGACTGAGCTCAAGGAGCATCTATGTTCCTCAAAGAAGCTTTGCAGTTTACGCCGCGGCAAGAAAACGTACGAGGTCAATATCGATGTCAAGAACCCGTGCACTGACACCTTTGCAGCTGATCTAATCCAAGATATGTATCTGAAGAGCTTGCGAGAATACAAGGCGCCTGCGCAAAAGGAGACCGATGCCGAAGGTCAAGTCCAAAAATTCACC
Source organism: Herpotrichiellaceae sp. UM238 (assembly GCA_000315175.1). NCBI lineage: Eukaryota > Fungi > Ascomycota > Eurotiomycetes > Chaetothyriales > Herpotrichiellaceae > Herpotrichiellaceae sp. UM238. Next base: position 61,014 of record AMYF01000072.1, read on the forward strand.
CCCCCTGCTGCACCTAGATCCCCAGAAGAAACCAACCTAGCGAGCGACATGAAAGCATATGAAGACCAAGTCGTGGAAGTTGAGGGACAAGCTTCCACTGGCGAAACACAAGAACCGGAGGAGGACTACTTCGAAGATCTGAAGCATATCGATGGTAAATTGACGACAGGCGAGGCTCACCATTAGTTGCAACCATTCCAATGTAGATTACAACGATAAATCACTGTCTAACATGGCGGCCCTTACTCCATATGTCATCATTCGAGCCAACATCTTCCGCAGTCAAGGCATCACATGCGTACGCAACAGCAAAAGAAACGTCTGTGTTTGGGGGCTCGGGAAAAGGAAGAAATAGTAAAGAAGATTATCCATGTCATTTTTTCCGAGTCACAGTCGCAAGAGGAAAGGTACCCCAGGTTAGCCGCAGGGCGCTTGATGTGACTCTACCTCTCAACTCTCTCCTGAAGGGACGAGCTTCCAACACGTGGCTTCAGATTGAACTGCGATCCTCCTCCATCGCGACTGGCTCGAGCATGCCATTGGGACCTCGAGCTGTATTGACATCATCCGTGTGCTTTGCCCAGTTTCAAGTGTGATGACTGATAGCATGCGTAGCCCAGCTGGCAAGTTTGACTTCGAGGCCTACTCTGCATTTTCGTGGCAGAAGTTACTCGGACCTTCCCATCCTCTCGCCCAAAGCAACAGACTGGATATCGTGAAAGGATCAAAAGCAGATGGAGGGTGGCACAGAGAGATGACTATATCGTGCTAACATCACCTGGCGTCAACACGTTCATCACACGTGGACCCGACGCAACTTGCTATGGAACACAACCGCAGGTACCTCTGGCATAGTATACACTGGTTGTTATCCCAAAGGCCTTTAGTTGAAACCTAGAGCGTGAGTTGTACCGAACAAACGTCGCTTAGTAGAACCATTGTCGCCCATTGATGTTAATTGCACTGGTGAAGCAGTATAAAACCTGTAAAGGGTCTTAGACGGACGCAATGCACTGGAATGGAACGGGAAAGCATGCCTCTGTATTTAGGGCAAGCACTCACATGTGATTGTGGCTTGCGTGAACTCACTGCACAGGCCGAACTGGGACTGATGCTGCAGCAGCTGCAACAGAGGATGCTACTTTGCGGTCCACAGTGTTGTTTCAACCAAGCACGTTTCATTGCACAGGTGTTGGAACCAACAGGCCGCTCTTTGAAGTCCGACAATAATCAGCCAACCTAGGGCAGGCGGCACGTTGTGGAGGCAGCAAGGTCTCAAAAGGTGCTAGGTCGGAGCCGGTGGACTTCGGAAATGGGCTATTTCTACCTCCTGTTACCTCCTACTGGACTGAGCCTTGGCCTTGTGAGCCGCGCCACTCGATATTGGAGGCCGCTCTAGACATATCTCCTCGACCTTTGTCCTTCTAGAACCATACGACCGCCGACGAAAAGACCCCTCTGTTTGTATCATGTTTCGTAGTATTTTGGTCAGCGAGCACCACCAACTATCACTTAGAATCCGAGGGTACTGAAGATTATTCGCGTCATCTTTATGTGCGATTACCGCCATTTATTTTCAGGTCCGCAGCTGCATCAAAAGTCAACAAAGTCCGAATCCGCGTCTCCGTGTTCTCGGCCGCACCGACAGATCGGCGCAAGTGAAAAGCTGTGACCACTTACTGGCAACGTTCTCTTATCTCGAGTGTCCCGGAAACTCTCGGCAATTGTATGCTTTAGGAAGACAGCAATGCGGTCGCTTCCGAACGATCATCGACGTCTTGTTCCAACTTGAACATGTCGAATGTCGAGGTCGAATCCCTTCCCTCCATTCCGAAGCCGTCGTATCCCCATGACGGTCGCGAACAGTGCGAGATTGGCCGATCCGCGAGCTACACGTTTGTTCCAGGTGTGAGGTCCGAAGACTCGCAGGCCATAAAGAGAACCTTCTCAGACAATGTGCTCAGCTCGTTGGCACAAAAGCCGACCAAGATCAGCACCAGTGTACAGAATGCAAACAATGAGCTCTTTCGGAGAGCCAGCCAGAAAACGAAGAAGCGAATGTCAGCTGCTCGTTTCGTCTCTGCAAACGATGTCGACGAATCAGAAAGAGCCGGGAGACCTGTCGATAGGCCTGATGCTGTATCCGTCAAATCTCTGGGGAGGGGCGTTGGTGCCTTGAAAATGTTCTCCCGCAAGAATTGGCTTCCACTGTCTCGGTCGGACTCACCCCCGAAAACTGTACACTCAGTTCCCGAACAAGCACGAGAGTCGAGCTCCGCCTCTGCCCGCGGTGGCTCCAGTGGCAACTCTGTAGCCTTACCCGAGCCCGTCGCGACACGGGTATCGCCTCGAGCATCACATAATGGAGTTGATGTTTCCTCCTCCTCCTCGCTTAAGGACAACACAGAAAAGAGAGAGTCATCGCCCACGCCACCTTCTACGTATGTCAGCGAATGCAGTGTTGAGGTCGAAAGCGAAGCCACGTCAACTCGAATGTCCAGAAGATCCTCTTGGAGTTCTACAAGAAGCAGGGCCTCGATAGACAGGATGTATCTGAGCGTGCCCTCATCCAAAGTACCTCCTATACCATCCTCTGTCTCTTCTGATCGCTTGTCGAATCAAAGCGCCGAAGCCCGGAAAAAGGATCCACAATGGATCGCCTTTCGTGCGATAGACGGTGAGTACGCTTCGTTCAGCTCCAAGACTAGTCTACAAAAAGCGAAAGTCATTCGGAATATCTTGCTACCATTCCTGTCAAGAACATGTGACCGAGCTGCGACCAATTTGCTGCGAGCCGAGGACCTGGACCGAAGGACAGTCATTTTAAACAAGTGGTGGACGGGCCTACTGGACCTTCTGCACGGCTCTGGTCAGTCGTCGATTTCTGGAACGGATAGGCCAGCCTTTCTTGAGGCTATTTGCGAAATCATGTTCCGGCCTGAATGGAAGATGCCCCCATTCCCGCCGAGTGCTGCAGATTCCTCCGAGTGGCTGCGGAGTAGTTCGAACACGGACTCACACAGCTCTTTGGACAGTGAAGAACCCGACTTCTTGATTCGTACTATCTACCAGAACATTCGCAACATGTTCTTGCAAAACATCCTGCAGCAGATGACATTCGTGGTTGACAAGCTTTCTATGAGAGCTGCCCCAGCGAGTTTGGTCATCTTTGGTGGCAAGACCTGCGCCTACGCGTTCTTCTTTTGCCCCGGTGTTGCGGACACACTTGCGAGACTGTGGCACATACCGCCAGGCACTCTGCGTAGAGTATTTGCGGAATATGGTCCAGAAAGTGGTCAAAAGGCAAGCGCAATATCAAGGCAGCTGGCAGCAAGTTTCCCACCCCCCTTGCGATCACTATGCTTCACCTCTCACGCTGCCCTATCACGCCAGCTTCAGAACAAGACGCAAATTCCGCCTAATACAACACATATTAGGTGGCATGGTCCATGGATCAACCGGTGGATCGGTCGTGATAGCGACTTATTTTATGTTTTCGTCAAGCATTTCCATCTTCTGGTCGCAGAGTACACGCCTCGGCACCTACTATCTGAGGAGAGAATAGGTGTGCCTGGATTGGTTGTTGTCCATGCGCAGATGCTGCTGAACCTAGAATCAGCTCTCTACCGCCAGTCAGGCAATTTCGCCGCAGAACACTACGCTCCGCCGCCTGGAGACAGTCCAGATGCAGTAGCTCCATTGCCAATGGTCATTCCTAACGCGACGCGGTCGATTGGCGAGAACCGTCTTGTTATGCTGCTTCGTGACAGCATAGGAGACAGGCGCCCTGAGAATGCTGTTCTCGCAGAATTTCTTGTCGGCTCGTTTCAGTATGTTCTGAAAGCCGCCGTGCGCAAGATTTCCATGTTTAACAACGATGCTTGTTTCGTGCTGTGCGATTTCCTGGAGGAGCTCATTCCACTTATAACAAAATACCAACAAATGCATGTTGAAGAGGAGGACTGGGACTTCTGGTTCAGGGTATACCAACAATTAATGCAGTCTCAATCTACGATGACACATATTCGTGTCATTGCGTTTTTGTACAGTACATGGCCATTACTTATTACTAATGAGGCAAGGAAGAGGCAGATTGTTCTTGGCTGGTTATTAGAGACAAAATTCTTTTCTCAGTACTTTAATCACTGGTCACCTATGGTGCGGCATTATTTCTTCAGGCTATTATGCTGGCGTGTGGGAAGAAGCGACGGTACCGCTTCTGAGGTCGACCTGGAAATTTACAGACGGCTATCACTTGAACTCAATCGCTCCTGGGCACATCACCATTATCTCACAGCAGACGCGGAAATGAGAGGCACGTCACCGCCTTCAAGCAATCCCTGCCCCCCCGCACCTGGACGACAACTCCTCATCATTCGCACAGATGACCACCGCCGCTCAGGCTCCTTCACAACATTTGACAAACTCATGCCCTCGACTTCAACCCAGCTAGGTCCATACGTCAGTTCCTCCTCCCTACTCAACAAAACCCCCGACGCAGACCCTCAACAATCAAGTACGAAGAAACGCTGGAGCATACTCAAATCTATATCTCTCTTTAGCCATAGCCCAACAAACAACCGCCCAGGCGAAGTGACGCCTCCTGGCAGTCCCGACGCCGGCGGCGCGAATTCCAAAACCCACCAACTCGGCAATGGCAGTAACGACACTAACGACCCAATCTCGAGACCGACATCGCCTCCCTGCCAGCAACTCACATTCCGCTTCTCCCTTGAGTACACCAACAGTCGCCCGCAACTGCCGAGCAAAGCCCGCAAACTCCCCATTCCAACACTTCCGCACACCTCTCAGAAACTACTCGACAATCTCGATAAGCTCGAGCGCACGAGCAGCCAAGCCATGCCGGTGCGGCCGGAGGTCAAGCCATTGAAACCGCGGCCTGAGGAGTTGAGTACGGCGAGATATAGTGGGCGGGCGTTGAGCGAGTGGGCGGGTGTTGTGGCCGAGTGTAGGGGCTTCTACATGCGACGGAAGCAAGAGGGGGTAACTAGGGACGACAGGGTTGAGACGCCCAGCATTGCCGTCGAGAGTTTTAGGATGTTTGGATAGACAGATTGAGACAACACAGGCGCGGGAGAGCTCAATATTGTGTCGTTCTTTGTTGGATAGATATGGTTCGGTTACATCTTTGATTTCTGGGGAGGAATTCATTCTTGATGCGGACTTGCCCCGGTTCAAGTCCAAGGCATGGCCGGCGTTTGATTTGTGCTCTGCTTGTGGATTATTAGTTGGGGCGGTCAAGGACACGATCTAAAACTACTCTTTTACAGTTCCTGGCATAGCATACACTCACATAGTTCTGCTTTTTTGGCAGAGAGAGGCGTCCGTGCTTCAGGCACATTATTTATGCCTAGGCATATACTTCATCGATAACAATGATATGGTGTCTGCTCGTGCAATTTGTTCCTCCGCTACCTCGAACTCACGTGTTTTCCTCGCCTACTCTTACGCGGTCTGAAATCGGGTTTACGACCTGCGGAATGACACCTGAATCTCAGGACTCAGTGCCGAACCTTGTCCATGAAAGACATCGGTGACGGCACCTCGGCCGCAACCCTACTCGATAATGTGTCAATTCGTTCAAGGCCATTCAAGGCCAAATCATCCCATGTCGCTCAAAGAAGACAAGGCGTGGCACAATAGTACTGTGGCTGGTGACAGGAGTGTAAGGAGTAGTGGGACCCTCGTAGACAGAGGCATTGACACAACCCGCATCACTCTGCAAACTCCACGTCTGTGCAGTGATGGTGCTTCGTGCTTTCTCCTTAGTGGATTCGATGTATCGTTCCAATTTCTGGAAGAGATTATTGTTTAATTTGCATTCAATATTGGATTGGTCTTGCCTCGATGTAGCTATGAATGGTTACCCGTCAGAGCGTCTTGGCGAATGCAAGGAATGGCTCGCAATGCATCGATGGCTGAGCGTCGGTGACCCACGATCCTCCTTCCTAGATAGGTAAGTGCATGTAGCACTTCGAGCATCACTTCTTATACGCGAACGGATGCCACCGCACTAGAAGTCGAAAGCGGTCAAGGAGAAACACCGTCTGGAGACAGCTAGGTTTTGCAAGGTCGCACGTCACATGGGACTTTGCATATTTTGCATAGCTCGCGCCTCCTGGTCATATAACTCTTTTGTCTTTGAGTTTGTGCAGCCATTGAAGGTTCTGTTGTCCGATGAAGGTTGCTTTACGTGTGCCAAACTGCTTGAATTCAGTCCCGTTGCTGCTCTAGTGTATCGCAATTGAATTCTACGATCGAGATCCCATCTACAACACCTAAGATCAGAAATTCAGATGGCAAATATGGATGCCGACGGCAGAATTTCCCATCTACCTCGCGCGGGATTATAATTCCGACTTTGTCCTACCCTGTGATGTCATGCTGTAGTCTGGCTTCACGCTCTCCTAACCACCATTAACTTTCCTGTAATTTCCTCCGGTTCACTCTTGTGATTGATTCAGTATCTCGAACTTGCCGATCCGTTTTATGCTGTGATGCGATATTGGTCAACTCCTTACATAATCAAAAGTTAATAACCACCCAGCCTTATGATACAGAGAGTGGGCAGTACGTAAAGAGGCGGTGTTCGATCGGTACCATGCCAATACCTGCGGGAACTTCTATCAGAGCCTCTTCCCACGTCTCGAGGGCGTGCAAAAGCTGTCGTCACAAAAAAATCAGAGTTAGCACGAATGATCACTGAGCTTCGTGTGATTAGCTTTGTGCCGTGGCTAACATTAGCAGTGTGACGGCTCTTTACCTTGCGCACCTTGCACTCGGCTTGGTCTTCCTTGCACATATTCGCACAAGGACAAGCGCCGACGAGAAGGTTGGCGATTACACGTTGAAGCTTTACAAAAACGCATCAACGAGCTCGAATCGATCGTTCACGTTTTACAGTCTGGTAGCGACACGCAGGCTCTCGACACCCTCCATGAGCTTCGCGACTCACTCAGTGTCAATCAGGTGTCCGAATCTCTGCTACACCGTTCTTTGCAGATTTCGGCCAATGTCATGTCTAAGATCATGACCGCGCATAATTTAGGGCTAGATGATCTAAAGCTGCTTTCCTTGCCCTTGGCAGCAAAAGGTCTGCGCGAAAAACAATTACCAGTATTTCCCTGCTCCCCTTACCATGTAGATTCAGATGACTTGCTGTCAAAATCGATCTTAAGTTTCCGCGATCAAGCTCGCCAAAGATTGTTGAGCGAGAAGGAAAGCTTGATGGACATCATTGGATCGAAGAGGCCTGACCTTGAGTTGTTTTGGAGACCTCGTGAAAAAGGCGACCCTCATACTGCTTGGACCTGGGCTTGTGAGCTGGCAAAGGCGTATCCGTTACCGCTCACGGTGCAATTGACCGGCATATTCGTTGCTGGAATCCAGATGAGGGTGAGTCGAGCGCGAACGTCAGCAACAGAGTCTGTGAGATTAATCTCGTGGTCGACAGTTTTTTATTCATCCATGTGAAGCGACATACAACGACCTGCCGTTTCATTTGAGACCGGTGAAAGAGCAGTACCTTGTGCCTCACGCTGCCGGAGCAGACATTTGCGCAATGTGAGTCTTACTCAATCTCTATCTGTGGATGCCAATGAGTTCAACTGCCTGATGCCGTCTCGTGGTCTTGCGAGCTCAACACGTCACACGTATTCAGCAACTTTGGCTAATTTTTGTTCAGACCGCCCCTTAAGAAATACCTTTTGACCCATTGGGATGCGTACGAGTCCCTTCTGGAAGCAGGTCAGTTTCCAAATTGGCCATACAGTAATGCGTCTTGCCTTGCATGGACTGGACCAGAAAAGAAACCGACTCTTTCGACAACTTTCATTGAGCATGTTGCGAATCTCCAGAACCACACCGTCGGGCCCAGAATTCTCGACCTTGTTCCTGCAATGGCACCCTTCGTGCGTCAGTGAGGATCACTGGCCGCGCACAAACTAATGGTTGGGCTACAAATTCAAGACTGGATATGTTGTGTATGATGTGCTCATCACCAGCGTCTTCAGAGCAATGCTCAGTGGAAACTCGGTCAGCATTACCACGTACAACCTCAGCAGAATTGAAAAGCTGCACGGACTCCGTTTAATTCGACCGAGTCGTCCTGCGTCGAAGCAACAGTGGCCTTCTGGACACTGTGTCACGTCATTGGTTATAGCTCCTTCACCAACCTTCTCGACTTGGAGCACATTCTTGGGATTCCAGTGTCCCAAACTTATATCTTCAGAGCGACAGCTTACTGCCCAATCTAGTCTCGATTTCGTTACTGTCGGAGGACATGCAGAGATAGTAAGGAATGTTGACAGCTTTTATACCGCACTGGTCTAACGTAATCTTAAAGAGCAAAAGAAGAGGATAAAACGTTAGTCGAGTGCTCTGCAGCTCTGTGATGGAAAGTTTCTCACCCAATAAGTCCTGTAGGAAGGTCAGGCGCTGCAAGTGTGTGCTAAGGCGTACGGATATGCGCGAGCCCAAATCGAGAAGTTGAATTCTGGCTGACTTCAAATTGCACTCGTCTAGACGACGGAGGTCTTCGTCAGCCACGGCGGCGTTCTTGTTAGCAGTTTAGATACCACCAAAAGCCGGCGTGGATCAGCAAGCAAATTTACACGAGATTGATAACCGAGAATGGACGGAGAAACCACGGAGCGCGCAAGATTCGAGTGCCTTTCGTGCCCAAGTTTCGTTGATGTCGAGCGCACAAGGTCTCTGCTGGCTGAGCTCATTCGCTGACCCTGTCCAAGTGCATGGATGCGATGCCAAATACCAACCAAACGACCAACTTTTTCCGTTTGCACTCACCTTCACCATCCTCTCTGTACAGCTCCAGCATGAACTCGGAGCTTCCGTCCCTCCCTGGTCACATTACACATGAGCTCATGTTTTAACCGCAGCGACAGGGTTCTTCGTGTCTAAGTTGACACGAGCGGCAGTCTGATTTGCACCCCCC